>CAUYMX010055441.1:0-27972 GCA_963573855.1 Lepilemur septentrionalis | reverse complement strand
CAATTAATTTGTTTCTATTATTAGTAGAGACGGGGTCTCGCTCTTGCTCAGGCTGGTTTCAAACTCCTGACCTTGAGCAATCCGCCCGCCTCGGCCTCCCAGAGTGCTAGGATTACAGGCGTGAGCCACCGCGCCCGGCCCATTAGCTTTTTTGATGAATATTCGGTTTTTGTCTGTGCTTTGGCACTTCATCTTTATCCAACCATTGTGCTGAACGTTTGTGATTGTCAAAAAGAATACATTTTTCATCACAAGTAACAATACGGTGTAGAAATGGTTCACCTTTATGTTGTGACAGGCAAGCTTCGAGACGATTTCTCTTCTTTTTTTTTTTTTTTTGGAAACTGTCTTGCTCTGTTGCCCCAACTAAAGTGCAGTGGCATCCTCATAGTTCACTGCAACCTCAAGCGCCTGGGCTCAAGCGATCCTCCTGCCTCAGTCTCCTGAGTAGCCGGGACTACAGGCACACGCCACCATGCCCAGCTACTTTTTCTAGTTTTTGTAGAGATGGCATCTGGGTCTCGCTCAGGTCTTGAACTCCTGATCTCAAGTGATCCTCCTACCTCAGCCTCCCAGAGTGCTAGGATTACAGGTTTGACCACGATTTCTCTTCTGACGCTCGTTTAATTCATGGCACCCATCTATCCAGCTTCCTTACCTTGCCAATTTTCTTCAGATGGTCCAATGTTGTTGGAATAGTAATGTCACACCTTGCTGCTAATTCACGCATAGGTTGAGATGGATTCGCTTCCACTACAGCTTTCAGCTCATTGATATCCACCTTGGGCTCAGGTTGCCCACGTGGCTCATTTTCAAAATTAAAATCACCAGAAAGGGACTTCTCAAACCACTGACGCACTGTGCGTTCATTAGCCACATCCTTCCCAAACGCTCTGTTGATATTTTGAGCTGTCTGTGCCGCATTAATTTCACAATGGAACTCATATTTGAAAATAACATGATTTTTTGACTTATCCATGGTTTCACAAAAATTGCTCTAAAAAAATTTGAAAGATAATCACAAGCCAAACCATGTGTTTGAAAGAATGAGGATGTACCTTCACAATAAAAATAAAACAAGAAGTGTCAAAGTGAAATGTCAGAGCTATCAACTATCAAACTTAGTATTTAAGGGAATCAGACATTTCATACTTAACAACCCCCATACATGGCTTAATGATTTTTCTCTATCTTTTTTATTTTTACATTTAATTTCCTCTGCTGTTGTATTTTTGAGGGAAAGGTTGTCATTTCATAAGTCAGATACAGTTTTGCTCTCACCTTTTTAGACTTTCATGTCCTGGGAACTTTTGTTTTTGACTTCTAAGAACCCATTAACCTTCGGGCCAGGGTCTTCCTCCACCTGGGCTCTGCCTAGGTTCCTGGTAGAAGAGGTTTCGAGGTGGCGTCCTCACTTAGTGTGAGGGACTGTGTCGCATTAAGCATGCAGATCCTGGGTTTGAATACTGTCACCGCCACTTTGTAGCTATGTGACTTTGGGTAAGTTACTTAACCTCTGTGTGCCTCAGTGGTCTTATTGTAAAACAGGGGTAACAAGAGTACCTGCCTCATAAAGTGGTTGAGAATATTAAATGATTGCCCAGCACACAGTGCTCAGTGAAACGTTAGCTAGTATCATTATTGCTTCTTAATACCCCAGCAAGATATTTATGTTTGTTGCAAATGTTTCCTTAAAATCTTCTTTAATATAATGTGTCCTGAAGTGGGGAATCTGGTTATTGAAGTTGAAAGATCTTGGTTTGAGGCTTAGCATTGCCACATTCTAAATGTGTGACTTTGGGCAAAATATATAACTCTCCTGGGCTTCCATCTTCTCAACTGTGAAACGTGCAGAGGATGGAGAACGGGATACTCTCTCATTCATTCATTTAACAGATATTTGTCGATCCCTTAACATTCATCTCCAAAATGTATGGGATTGCTATGAGCATTTCATACAGACTTACTATCGTCCCAGGCACTGTGTCCCAGTTCTCTGAACTGTCTGCAAAATGGAGGTGATCGTAAAAGTGCCTGTTGTTGTGAGTACTAAATGCACCACATGTACAAAGCTCTTAGAATCATGACTGGCCCATAATAAATTATTGCTGTTAGGTAGTTGTTCAGTAAAATTTCAAGCCTCTGCTTCAAGTGTCCACCTCCTGCCCTCACCCTGTTGTCAGCTTTCCCAAATGCTGAACACGCCCGGTAAGACTGGAGCCTGCGCCAGGAGTTCTCAGACTCTCCCCATGATACTCCCACATGCTAGGGAAACTTCTAGGTTCTTTAGGTTTAGCCTTAACTCCATTCTTTTTTCCCTTACTGAAGAAAGCACTTTGGAAAACAAGCAAAAGTGAAATTATCATAAGGATAACCTTGAATCTTTTCAAACTGAAAAACAAAAGTGTAAATCATTAGAAAACTTGATTATCTCTCAAATGACCAAGACAAATGAGATTGAGAACCACTGGCCTTCATGGCATATGGAGCAAGAAAGGGATTGAAAACAAAATGGATAAGAAAGCCCTGAGTAACTCCTGTGGTCCCATGCAGTAGTCAATGATGTTACCTGGAGATGTTATGGAACCAGCTTCCAGGGAGGGACCTTCCCTGAATCCCATCCAGGAAGTTACACTGTCCACCAAATGTCTTCAAGCAAACAGAGAAGCCACTGCCTCAGGAATAAGCACTAAATAGGTGACACTTTGCAGAGCCAGCCTTCCTTGGCAATATAATTGATTAAAAACTGTGTCTAAGTTAAAACAACAATGAGATACCATTACATACCTATTAGAATGGCCCAGATCCAAAACACTGACAGCACCGAACACTGGCAAGGATGTAGAACAATAGGAACTCTGATTCATTACCGGTGGGAATGCAAAATGGAACAGCCACTTTGGAAGACGGTTTGGCAGCTTCTTACAAAACTAAACATACTCTTACCATACAACCCAGCAATCGCACTCCCTGGTATTTACCCAAATGAATTGAAAACTTATGTCCACACAAAAACTTGCACACAGACATCAATAGCAGCCTTATCCATAATTGGCAAAGCTTGGAAGCTACTGAGATGTCTTTCAGTAGGTGAATGGATAAACTGGTTTACGTTCAGACAATGCAACATTGTTCAATTCTGGAAAGAAATGAGCTAACGAGCCATGAAGAGACATGGGGGGAAACATAAACGCATATTGCCAAGTGAAAGAAGCCAGTCTGAAAAGTCTGCAAACTGTGTGATTCCAACTATATGACATTCTGGAAAAGGCAAAATGATGGGCATTGTAAAAAGACCATTAGTTGCCAGGGGTTGGGGGGAGGGAACAATGAGTAGGCAGAAGACAGGATTTTCAGGGCATCCGAACTATTCTGTGTGATTCTTTAATGGTGGATACGTGTCATTATACAGTTGTCAATACTCTCAGAATGTACAACACCATGAGTGAATCCTAACGTCAACTGTGGACCTTGGGTGATGACGACGGGACAATGCAGGTTGATCAACTGTAACAAAATGTACCACTGTGGTGTGGGGTGCGGATGGCATGGGGGGCTGTGTGTGTGTAGGGGCAGAGAATGTGTGGGAGCTCTTTGTACTTTCTGCTCAGTTTTGCTGTGAACCTAAAACTACTCTAAAAATTAAAGTCTATTTTTTTAAAAAAACTATATCTAAGTGAAAGCTTGAAGAAGTCCCTTAGCAGAGATCAGGAATAAGTAGCCTTACGCAGGAAGTCCACGTCAGAATGCTGGACACAGAACATCAGCAGAACAAATGATTCCAGCCCGAAGACCAGAAGGAAAACAATTATCTTGACCATCCTTGACTTAGGGTTCTTTTCTTAGGGTTGCACTTCCTCTGTGAGGAGGAAATAGGAAAATGATAGTCAAACTCCACCAAGCGGTAGTGTGTGATATAAGGATGTTTTATTGGGCTGGGCACAGTGGCTCACGCATGTAATCCCAGCACTTTGGGAGGCCGAGGAGGGAGGATCTCTTGAGCCTAGGAGTTTGAGGCTGCAATGAGCTATGATTGTACCACTGCACTCCAGCCTGGGTGACACAGTGAGACTCTGGTCTCTTAAAAAAAAAGGTATATTTAATTGACTAATAAAATGTATATAGTTCTCCTTCCTATCATGTTGGATTACATTCTTCATTTTGTGGTCTTTGTAAAATCCTGAAAGGAAGCCCTTGGATGGCATAGTGACAGATCTATACATCCAAACTGGGGTGCATGACTGTCTCAGTTTGGGTTCTCCCCAAGTATGTGAGTGTAAGGCGTGTATTTGGGAAGGGCAGGGAATGCTGGTAAGGAAGGGGGAAGTGACACAGGGAAGGAAGCCAGTAAAGGCTCTGTTGTTACACCAGCTACTGCAGTTTAAATTTAATCCCACAGGGAATTTCTGGGAAGTGGTGTACAACACACATCTCGGAATGATTCTATCGAAGTAGCAAAGGGCTTGGGGGAGATAGAGTTGAAAGGCTATTGAAACGGAGAGAGGTTGCAGGAATATCCTGGTGCTTCTGGGCTGCACAAGCACATGCCAGTTAAAGTAGCTTTACACGGTTCCGAAAACAGCCTTCATGCCCTCGATGCCCACGCTGAGGACTCCATCGGCTGCTGGAGTACCCGAGTTGGTGAGGGCTGTAAGCAGAACACTGGTAACAGCTGCCACGTTAACCCCTGCAATAATTTGGGTTCATCTGGTTCCTATCCCAGCTCTACCATTTACTAGCTGGAAATTCTTCTGCAAATTTGTAACCTTTCTTAAGCATCAATATTTAAGCTTAAAAACTAATGCCAGTCTTATGAGGTTGCTGTGAATATTAATCTATAAAATGGATGTCAAGTAAACCCTGGTGCACTGAAAGTCAATATATATTGTATGTATGTGTGTACAAACACACACACACAGTTCTTGGGGTAGGAAGACAAGAAACGGCCTTTTTATTGAATGTAGCTTTAATGAGGCTCACTTAGGCCTGGGAGTGCTACACATTACCAACCACACTGGAAGAGGAGCTACCCACTTGTATGTCAGATCATCACCCCATTACTGAGTACACACAATACAAATAGCATCTAGATCGATATTCTCAGACTTTTAAGCAGCTTTTGAAAAAGTAACACAAGAGAGGATATTGTGGCCTGGCTGGTGGCTTTCTGGCTTTCTCCACCCTTAGTCTGTGGTTTAGTCCTATAAGCAATCCCTCATCCAAGCTTTTCAGCTAGTGGGAGGGTGACCCTTCTCCTGGCCATAGAGATAAGGAAACAGGAGATGCTGCAGGTTTCCAAGGGAACCATTTGTGTCAAGAAGCCTGAAAGACCTCCGTGTTCTCTTCTCAGTTTGTGGCCCTGGGTCACTCTATTGCTAAAATAATGAAATCTGCCCTTGGACGATAGTTCTTTTATGAAAAGAAAAATGCTGTCAAAAGAGAAAACCTTCACTGTTTTGCAAAGCCTCTAAAAAGAACCAAATATAAAAATGTTAATTTACCTGTGTGCCTGTTTTTCAAATGGAAACAGAAATTTCTTTTTTAAAAATTACCTTTCATACAAAAGAAATTGACATTTTACAGGCTTTTCTTTATTTTTTTACTAGAATATATTATTCACTTGCTGAGAAAAGCCCTGCTGCATTTAAAACATTTTTTTTTTTTTGTATTTAAAAAAAGGACTGTAAATAGCTGCATTTGGATGGTTCTTGAATGTCACGATTGGGAATTTGATTTGGATTTGAATGCCAATCAAATCTCCCGACTAACACTTTTAAAGATCCATTTGGCAAGAGTACACACTAAAAGAAGGTCAAATAAAAATGGATGGTTTGAGTTTTCAAAAGAATGTCACTTTTTAGCAATTGTCCTTGACAAAAGATTTGCAACATTTTCTGGGTATTTTTCAGCAAAGGGCCAAGATTTGCTTTCTGCTTTAATGTTAAGAACAGTTTGAGCCAGAACTAGAAAATGCGACAGGTTCACTTCTTACAGCCTCTTCCTATCCTATCCTTCTACGGCCTGAGTGCAGCAAGGAATAGCTTGGAAAGCCACCCGTTCTGTGGGTCTCCCTTTGGCATTCATTAATATTCTTATTTTGTTCATAGAGTGATTTCTTTCAAGCCTGGAAGCAGAGCTGATTATTTTTTACATGCTAATTTCTCCTAACTTAGATTTCCTTTTTTATTTCTCATGATACATTTTAACCTTTCTCAATGTCTAGCCTTTTTACTTACTCCAATTTCTCAGACTAGCTATTGCATGTTTTGATATCCTATTCTGTTCAGAGAAATGATCAGGAAACCGAAAATTTACAATTTTCCACTCAAGGACTCATTGAAGCCCTGCTAAAGTGGGACTGAGATTTCTTAATTGCTTTTCTGTTTGTCAGAACTTTGATTTTTAATCCCTGTGTGTTAGGTTCCAAGGTTCATGCATTTTATTTTGTATCACACACCTCTCCTGTTGGGCACAAAACTAAGACAACAACAACCTTTATCTTTGGATAAACATAAGATTAGTGCTATTGCATCTGGATCAAGGAAGAGGAAATTCGTAACAAATGGCCTGCAGAAATCACCTCTGATGTACTTGAAATTGGGAGATTTTTTCAGAATCTTTACAAAAATTTCCACTTACCTACTTCATATCTTCTAGTGATATTGGAGTTTTGCAACATGGATATTTAAGATGTAAAACTGTTCCTTATTCTTTGTATTTGATTTTATATTTACTTTCGTTATCATCGTTGAAACATCTTATTCCTGCTATTTTTCCTGCAAATAGGTAGAATTTGAACAACATCAAGGCATTAAATAAACCTTTGTGGGTTGATCTGGGGGCCCTACCACTTAGAAGTTGTTTCTGTGAGAAAACATGTTCCAATTCTGAACAAGAAAACAAATTAGAACATAATCCTTTTGTACATTAGACATGGCTGATTTGTGCCAGGTTAAGAGCACAAATTAGCAGTGAGACTGAACAAATTCAAATCCCGGTTCTGCTTCCAGCTAGCTGTGTTATCTTGAGCAAGTTTCTTAACCGCTCTGAACCTCTGTTTCCTCTTTTCTAACATGGAGGAAATAATAGTACCTACTGCAGAGGGTTTATGGGGGTATGAATGATTTAATACACATAAAGCATATAGTAAAAGCTTAGTAAGTATCAGCTATTTTAATCATATTTTTAAAGTTCCTTTCAGGCCCTGACTGTAGTAGGAAGTTGGAAAGGGGGACGATCGGGGCCACAGGTCCTTCCTAGCTTGGAACCCAGTGGTTTATTACAGAGAGATTTGCTGTAGTGAGGATTCCTTGCACAGCCCTGAAAAATTTCACAATCTTCTGTGCCTCTGTGTTTTCTTCTTTAGCGTGGGTGAAAGTAACAATAAAACCCGCCTTTCCTCAACTCACAGAACTACTGAGAAAATGAAGGAGAGAATCTCTGCTCAAGGTCTTTGAACTAAGCAATTCCACATAAGATGTCATGAATCCCAGACGTGTGCAAGCTCACACAGACAGCCATTCTCTTTCCGTGAGCAAGAGGCAGGGAGGCCAAACTCCAGGCCATGCTGAGCCACTGGCTGTGAATCTGTGCTGGACTATCTGGGCTCCTTCACAGCTCGGTGCTGCCTCGCAAGCTTCAGCTGCACTGAAGAACTTTGGAGACAGATCGGCTTGAGGTCTGGTCCCAGCTTTGCCACTTACCAGCTATATGACCTTGAGTGAGTCACTTAATCCCTTAGGAATAAAAACAGTATCTCCCTCCGAGGGCTGGAGTGAGAATGAAACGAGGTGATGCACACGGCACACTTAGCACAGTGTCCAACACAGGCTCAGTGCTCAAAACATTAGATTTCACGATGTTGATCAACTTCATCAGATTGATTTACTGCTTAAAATTGTCCCCTCTGAAATATCACAACTGTTCATTTTTCTTTTCTGAGTTGCTGCTGCTACTGCAGTGGCTTGAAACGCAGACTCAAGCTTTTCAAAGATATCTCCTTCTTTGTTTTCTGATAAAGTCATTTTGAAACTGTTGCCTTAATTAAATTACAGTGTTGGTTCCGTACCTACCTTCTGTTTTATAAGCCAGACAATTGTTAAAATAGAGAGAGAGAGATAGGATGCTAAACAAGTCTTTCTACTTTTCTTTTTTCATTCAAAGTAATGAGTTTTCTGATTGTTTTAAAGAATCAGTAATGTTGGCAGGGTGTGCAGGTTGTCATTTCGGTGGATCCTCACGGTATATGACAAGATTTGACAAAGAGTTTTCAAAAATCGTTAGGCTTGTCAAAATTCTATTTTGTACTTAGTGGAGACCCACCATCGTACACCACACATCTGAGAATTTGTCAGATGACAGAGTTGTCAAAGCTGGATTTATCAGTCTGTGCCCCGCAGGCCCCCGCCACTAACTTCAATCTGGACAGCTACAACTTTATATCTTGGAATTCCAGATAAGAATTCATTTGAAAAGAGGTTCCATGGCTAAAATGCTTTTGGTTTTGTACATGCATGTCTTCTTGCAGGCTTAGACAGGAAATATATCTCTAGACTGAGAAAAACTTCTGAATTAGCCATTTGCAGTGGATCAGAAGAGTAATGGAGGGACAATTGGAAGTGTAAGAAAAACAGGGACAAATAGACAAGGCACATTTGAGTAGGGAAATACATTTTAAAATTTTTTTGTTTGATATAAGTTTAACATATCCATGAGATCTGAGTTCAGCCACCAGCTCCTTAAGGATAGAAACTGGAATGTTATCTCAGTTTTGTAGTAATACATCATGAGGAAATGGTCTGCAGAGCTCAGGCATGGCTGGATCCAGAGGCTCAGAAACTGATTAGTTACTGGTCTTCTTTCCACCTCTAGTCTCTGCTCTTCTTTGTTAGCTTCATGTTCAGACAGGATTTCAGGGTCCTTAGCTAGGGATCCTGGGGGCAAGGAAATGAGGGATAAAAAAGAGTACTCTTCTTCTCTAATAGTACTAGAAACAGTCCTAGGCCTGACCCTCATTGGCCAAAGTGGAGTCATGTGCCCATCTCTCAGCCAATCACTGTGGTTAGGGGAATGAAGTGTTCTCATTGGCCATTTCTGGATCATATGCTCACTCCTGGAGCTAGGGTGGGTGGTGAATCCTATTTATTATAATACACTGTGGATCTGAGAGCAAGCGAGGGGTGTTATCCCAAAGGAAAATCAGAGTGCTGTTCCTAAGAGGCAAAATAATTGATATATATATTATATTCCTGAGGCTACCCTCTCTCCTCTCCCCTCCTGTTAACCCTCAAACTTCTCCAATGGGAATTTTGTACAGAGGCTGTTAAAAACACCAGCTTTGGAATAAGACATTCTGTGTCTAAATTCTTTCCCTGCTACTTATTAGCTTGCTGTGTCCCTGGATGAATGATTTAACCTCTTTCAACTACAATTTTCTCATTTCTAAAGTGAAGAAAATAATAGCATTTACTTCCCTGGTAGCTGAAAAGATTAATTGAGATGAGACTAAAACAACACTTGGGTGCTTAGATCTGGCAAGAATATAATCAATGTTACGTGTTGCACAGAAGCTCTCTTAGCTACCTTCCACCCACCCTCTCATCCGATTAAACCTCGCTCCCCACTGACTCTTAAAACATACAGCCACCGGGATGCGCCTACGGCATGCTGAATATCCGGGCACTTCCTCTGAGTTACAAGGCCCCAAACCTGTTTATTCCTGCTGTGCTTATTATAATTACATGATCAACTAGTACCAAACCAATGACCTCTAAGTGCAAAAACAGAGTTGTTTCTGTGGAACCTTTTTCGAACGCTTTGTGAATGTTTTAGAAAGACTTGATAAAAATGAATTGCTAAACAGAATTGCTACAAAATTAGATATCGGCAAAACTAGTATAAATGATTGGGGAAAATTGTAAAGCTCTAGGAGAATTATGCACACAAAATGACTTATTCAAGAAAAAAGATACAAAACTCTAATCATACATTTATGCTCAAATAAAAGACTTTATCTGTAGAGTATCAAGTGACTGGGAGCTATACTTACATTATGTGTTTTACATTCAAATAATGCCTTAGATTATTTATGAAATTTTAAAATTTTATTTATTTTATTTTTGTAGAGATTCCACACTCTTGCTAATTTTTTCAACTAACTGAACAATAACCCGTCACGACTGCTTTAAATAACCAGAGAAATGGAATCTGCTGCATTATCATTATTATTACTACTACTACCTTCCTCATTGCCATCATTTTTTATCCTCCCACTCATTTCTCAGCCATTTGCAATCTGGCTTCTCCAACCACTACCGTCTTGAAACTCTTGTCTAAGAAACTTCCAACCTCAATTCTCTACCTGCTCTTGATCTTTAAACATTGAGGTTTCTCAAAATTCTGCCTCCTCTGAAAACTCAGACTCCAGGGGCCTACTTCCAAATACTTCATAAAATTGAAGTACTATGAAATCTAATCAGCCTTTTAGGGATCCAATTTTCAGCTACTACTAGTACCACCATTAAAAACCCATGTGGTACTGGGTTCTGCTGCCGGCCAAGATACCTGCACAGGCCTCTTGCTGGGCCTCCAACACTGTAGGTCCTGGGCTTGCATTCACACACTCTGTCACAAATCCTGCAGCATGGGCACCATGCCATGGGGCTCAGGAGCAGAAGGACCTTTGGCCGCATGCCAGGGCCAGCCCTCTAGACGCTGGTGTTGAGCCTAGGTCACCCCTTCCCTCGTGGAGACTTTCCTCTGGGGGCCTTACTGCCTTTCTCTCTCAGTAGGATTCAATTAGGGCAATCTCAGTGTCCCAAAAAGGTTTGTACAGAAAAACTGTCTAGGACTTTAAAATGAACCAAAAGATTATGACTGGGTGTCTTTATTGAAAAACAAAGTGTCATCTGGTATATCTTTTTGAATTATTTGATTCTCTGGGATCTCTGTGCCTGCCTTTCATTGTCTTTGAATAATTTCATAGCTCTGATTTGTAGACAACTGAGAGGAATGTAAATGCAAATTCTGTGTAAGGACAATTGATCCCCTTTCTTCACCAAAAGAAGCCAATTTTGCATCTATTTATACATTCATTTTATCATACATGATTAACTTATATAAGTATGATACTTTGAAATCTCCTTTGAACTGATTGCAACATCCTACTGGTTCTCTCATTAACTAATGAGTTAAATAAAATCTTTGACAAATGTTCATCTTATATTTGTGTGAGAGTCATGATTATACCCTATTTAAAACATATTCTTATACTGCTTTTCATACCCTTGATGCTCCAAAGGATAGCCTCTGTCAGACCAGAGTCCTGTTATAACCTCCCCCAGGACAAGAGGTACCATCTCTCCTTCCTACATTGCACTGATGACACGGTGGATTGGTTTCACGAAAAAAAAATTGAGGGGTGGTATTTTTAATTTCCTCTGGGATCAGTGAGTGATGGCTAAAGAGGAATCTCAAGGTGTTACAGAATATTGGTTTTTTTTTTTTTTTGTCTAGAATCCCCTGCACAGAAAGTGCCAAGCTACTATTTGGCTCATAATCACCTGGATGTGCCTTTGGCACGCTGAATATCTGGGCACTTCCTTTGAGTTGTAATTGGTCCCAAACCTGTTTATTCCTGCTTAACCACCAAGAGGAGCCACTTATATAATTCTTTCCAGAACAGAGAAAATTTGCACCAAGATGATTTACTGTTTCCATTTAGAGAAGCAGCTGGCAGCTTCCCTCCCTCAGGTTCCTGCTCCCCAGGTGCCTCCCTCCAGAACTCATTTCCACGTTCTGCATGAACCCATTCGTTCGTATCCTTACATCACCATCCTCCATCTGCCCACTCTCCAGCTCTTTTGGGGTGAGGACAAGTCCTACTCACCTTTATAGTTTCCACAGTGCCTAATATTGTCCCTTACATATTAGTAGGTGCTCAAGAAGCATTCGCCGAATTTATTTCATATTATAGGGCAGAGAAAAATGGAATGGCAGTCTGTTAGAGTAAGGGTCTTAAAATATAGTATGAGGGTCCTGGAATTTTAGAATAAAAAAGAACCGCAGCCAACTTCTAGTGGATATGACAGGAGGAAAAAATAAATGGGGAGTGGCAACAGCCCCTAAATAGTTGCTTCTGATGCCCCTTCATAACACCACGGTCATTGCCTTCCTCCTGCTCCTGGGGACCAGCATGTCCCTACAGTTCTAGGCAGTTTGCACCGTCCTTGAATCATGAATGCTCCTTTACAAAGACAAGGCTAAAACTTTGTATCATTTCAAATCTGGGACGTGCTGAACTAACAAGGGCCGAGTGATTATGAGCCAAATAATAACCTAGCGCTTGCTGTGCAGGGAATTCTAGACAAAGAAAACAACATTCTGTAACACCTTAAGATTCATTTTTGGCCAGCACTCACTGATAGCAGAGGAGATTAAAAATACTGCCCTCCCACAATTTTTTTTTTTTTATGAAACCAATCCACAATATCATCAGTTTAATGTAGAACACATGGCTTTGGCCATTCTTTTGAAATTAATTTTATTACCACAAAATATAGTGGCTATACGTGGGCATGTCAATGAGATGTTTGCTCTTCGTCTACTAGTAAATGAAAATCATATAGAAGAAATTATGATATTCCTTCACCTTTTGGAGTGTCAGACTTGGAATCACAGACTTTCAGAACTGTAGAGCTGAGCTTATCTTGGATTTTCCAATTTAACACCAACGGGAGATTCAATGTTTATGTTTTGGGAACGTGTTTCAGCATCAGAATAGGAAGAGAAACAAACTCCCAAAATAATAACTGTCGCTGATTGAGCACTGTCAGTGTTCTTCAGCCAAAGACCTCGAGGTGCACAGCCGTGGTTGAGCTAATTGGGTTGACTGCCCACTGTATTGAGGGAGAACACACACGATAGGGACCATGGGGCGTCTTGGTAAGACATTGTTAGAAAGAGCTTATTATAGGAGGGGGGCACTGGTTGAGTAATTTGGGGGAGGGTGAAATGAAGCAGGGGTCCACTCTAGAGTGGGTGCTGTCAGAAAGTGGGGGCAATCCTTCGATTTGGCATCTCAATAAATCATCTCTAGGGAGGGCAGACTAGAGCAGGGATCAAGCTACAGTTGGTGAAGAAGTAACAGTCAATCGTTTTAGCCTAGAGAGGAGAGTGCTTAATAAATTGAATAAAACAAGGACCTTGTTTTGTCTCATTGACAAATCATGGTCTCAGAGTGGCCTTGGCTGATGTTGGGCTCCCGTGAGATTGTTCACGTCCAGCAGGAGAATGGTGAGCATCAGCCCAGCTCCGGGATGTTCGAGAGCTTTCTCAGCACTGGCTGTGCAGGCACTAAGTGCCTCACACGCAGTATTTCATTTACTCCTGAAAACCCTATCAGGCAGCTCCTATGAGTCCCATTTTACAAGTGAGAATACAGAGCCCCGAAGGGATCAATGTTAGCAGCGAGTAAATGGCAGGCAGAGTCAGGACAGACGGGTCCTGAGCCCAAGGCCCATGCACTATTAACGTACCACATGCCTGATCCTCATGTGCCTTAGAAATGAGGAAAGGACAGAGGACACACGTGTGTAGGGGAGCAGGCTGGACAACAGGACCTTGGCCTTTGCCTTTTTGTTCTCCTGCTTGTGAAAAAAAAGCAAATCGCTCAAAATCAATTAAAAGACATAAAACTGAATCCTTTATAGTTTGCATATTCCTTATCACAGTGGTTCTTAACCCCCATCCCCCACCCCCATTCATCAAAGCCATTGGAAACAGTGGCTCAAAAACACCCTGGTTCCAATGCAGGTTGGCCATGGGCCACCTGTGTACTTGGGCATCAGGGCAGAATTTCTGGGAGAGGTCACAGTTCAGAAAAAGCCCTCCAAGGGGCTCTGGTATCTCTGCCTCTCTGTATTCCTGTTCCCATTGGTGCCCTAAGATCATTAACTCAGATCATTAACTGGCTTACTGGGCACCAGACCTCCTGTTCCTGCTTATCTGTTTAGGAGAGCAGGCTTTAGAGTTACACTGTCCAGACTGGAATCTTGCCTGTGTCACTTAATTTCTCTGTGCCTCAGTTCCACTGATACCATCAGCTGCCAAAAGCCATCTCTTCCCTCCCTGGTGCTAACAGAACATGAATCCATTCAGATTTTGGTGTGATGTCTCTTGATCTCAGGTGGTCCTATATCCTACCTCAGTCTCAGAGTAGGAATCATGATTGGTCAAAACAGTTACAGATGGCTGGGCACGGTGGCTCACACCAGCAATCCTAGCGCTCTGGGAGGCGGAAGCAGGAAGATTGCTTGAGCCGAGGAGTCGGAGGTTGCAGTGAGCTATGATGACGCCACTGCACTGTACCCAGCACAACAGAGTGAGAGTCTGTCTCAAAAAAAAAAATAATAATAAAAAATAAAAACCGAAACCACCAAAAAGCAAAGCAAAACAAAAAAGCACACCAGTCATAGAAATCTTATCATTTTGATCAGAAATGGGTCTAACGGTGGGCTTGCAACCCAGTTACGGCCAGAGAGATGAAAGGGCAAGTCAGCTGAGGCGAGGTGAAAACAGAACACATCCCAAACACAAGGCAGATCCTTAGAGGAGAAAATCCTTCCTCATTCTTCCTGTCTGGATGCTGACATGATCCTGGATGCGCGGCAACCATCTCGTGGCTTGGAAAGGAAAGTCAACCTGCTAAGAGGGGAGAAATGGAAAACAGAAAGAGCCTAGTAGGCTTTTGGTTTTTCTTAGAGCCTGGTAGTCAGCTCTGGACTTTTGGACTTATTCAGTGGGAAAAATGAACAATTCATTTGTCAAGCCCCAGTAAATTTTGTTATTTACAGCTGAACACATTCTTATCTGATATGCTCAGCTTCTAATCTATAAACTGAGGATAAAAACAGTACCAACCAGAAAAGAAGAAGTAAAATTACATCTGTTCACAGATAACATGATCTTATACGTAGAAAACCCTAAAGATCCCATTTTAAAAACCCCAGAGTGTTAGAACGAATAGATGAATTCAGTAAAGTTGCAGGATACGAGGTCAATGTACAAAAATCAATTGTCTTTCTTTACACTAACAATGAAATTAAGAAAACAATTCCATTTACAGTAGCATCAAAAGGAATAGAATACTTCAGAATAAACTTAACCAATGAGGAGAAAGACTTGAACACTGCTATGAAACATTGCTGAAAGAAATTAGAGAAGGCTTAAATAAATAGCAGATATCCTATATTCACGATCGGAAGGCTTGATATTGTTTAGCTGTCAATACCACCCAAGGTAATCAATAGATTCCATGCAGTCTCTATCAAAATTTCAATGATATTCTTGGCAGAAATAGAAAAACCCATCCTGATTTCATATAGTGTTAAGTCACTCCAAATAGCCAAAACAATCTTGAAAAAGAATAACAAATTTGGAGCGCTCACTTTTCCTGACTTCAAAACTTGCTACAAAGCAATAATCATCATCAGTAGACAGTAAATAGAGATAATAGATTAAATAGAGTAAATAAAGACAGTAAAATAAAATAAAAAGCCCCAAAATGAACCCTTACATGTATGGTCAAATGATTTTTGACAAGGGTGTTAAGACCTATACAATGGGGAAAGGACAGACTTTTAAAAAATGGTGCTGGGAAAACAGATATCCATACGCAAAAAAATTGAAGTTGGATCCTTACCTAAGACCATATACAAAAATTAACTCAAAATAGATTGGAGACCTAGATGTAGGACCCCAAAGTAAAAACTACAAGAAGAAAACATAGGGGAAAAACTTCATGACATTAGATTGGACTGACTTTTTGGATAGGCAGCAAAAGAAGAAATAGATAAATTGTACTTCATCAAAATCGAAAACTTTGAAATCATCGAAACCCTAACTGAAACCCTAATATCCATTAGGGTGGTAGTGTTAAAGGACACTACCACTGAATGAAAAGGCAGCCCAGTGAATGGGAGGAAATAATTATAAATCATATATCTGATGAGGGATCAATATCCAGAATATTTAAAGAACTCTTACATCTCAAGAACAAAACAAGCAATTTAAAAATGTACTTTAATTAATTTAATGGACTTTAGTTAATTTGCCTATATCAAAGTACTTGAATAGATATTTCTCCAAAGAATATATACAGATAGCCAATAAACATACAAAGAGAGACTAAATATTATTAATCATCAGGAAAATGCAAATCAAAATCACTATGAAATACTACCTCATATCCATTAGGGTGGCTAATATCAAAAACCAAAAAATAACAAGTGTTGGTGAGGATGTAGAGAAATAGGAACCTTTGTGCATTGCTGGTGTGATTGTAAAATTATGCATCCCATGTGGAAGACAGTATATGGAAATTCCTCAAAAAGTTAAATAGAATTACCATACGAGCCAGCAAATCTACTTCGTGGTATATACCGAAAAGAATTGAAAGCAGGAACTCGAACAGATATTTGTACACTCAGCATTATTCATAATAGCCAAAAGGTGGAAACAACCCAAGTGTCCGTTGACAGATGAATGGCTAAACAAAATGTGGTGTGTGCACACAATAGAACGTTATTCAGCCTTAAAATGAGTGAAATTCTGACACATGCTACAACATGGATGCATCTTGAAAACATTATGCTAAGTGAAAGAAGCCCCACACAAAAGGGCACATATTGTACGGTTCCACTTACATGAGGTACCTAGAATGTTCAAATTTATGGAGACAGAAAGTTGATTGGTGGTTACCAGGGGCTAGGGACAGGAAGGAAGAAGGATTCGTGTTTAATGAGTTTCAGTTTGGAAAGATGAGAAAGTTCTGGAACAGATAGTGCTGAGGATTGCACAACACTGTGAGCGTACTCAATGCCATTGAGCTGTACGCTTACAAATGGTTAGCACGGTAAATTTTATGTTATGTATATTTTACCACACTTAAAAAGAAATAATCCCAGCCCCTCAAGGGAGTCGAGAGCATGAGGTGTGGTGTGGAGAAGGGTGGGTACTACTCTTCAGCTCCACATCTACCCAGGGTGCTTCGGAATTTGTGTAAACTGAGGAAATCCTTCCTTGCTGGTGGGTTGAGGCTCTTAGTCATTAATTAACAAAGATGAATTCCACAAGAAACCCATGTAAGAGCCCAAGAATTTATACATCGGTTTTCATTTGGGTGTGTCTTTAAAATGCAAAACAGCAAAAGGCAAATGTTAGTTGTTAAATCTTCTCTGCTGAACCACTTTGGGATTGAGAAGTCATTTCTTAATTATTAAGAAATACTCTCCACTGTCAGTTTTCTTTTAATTTTCTTTAAAAAAAAAACAAAAACCCACAATCAGCATATGCTGCTTTCAGTTGTTCAAATGCATTAGCCTTAATTTATGTACTCTCAGTACTGGGAATTATTGCAGGATTATTTACTCTAAATAAGTTATTAAACATCATTGATGCATGCCATAAAAGTTGATTTTTTAAAGTTCATCCAGAAAAAAGGAAAAATTAGCCTGTTTGATAATTTTTAATTTGAAAAATACTTACATGTAAAAACTACCTCTCCCCAAATTCTTGGGATTACTTTGCCAATTTCACAAGTATTTCCTGCTTCTAAATGCTATGGGATTTCTTGTTTTCAAAACACCTTAAACTAAATATTAGAGTAGGAGAGATGAATATGAATATCCTATGTTTAAAAAGCTGGGAATAAATTTCAAAATGATCATAATTCTTTTCCTGTAATAATGTGACAAAATCTTAATCTTTTTAAATTATCATTATCCCTGGAAAAGAGGGAAATTTAGTTTTAGATCTTGCGGATGATTGCAAATTTCTTTAACATTTATTCTTGTGCTAGGTACTTCATTTTACCAAATTGTTATAAAATGCTCTTTTCAGCAAATTGTTTTTAAAGAAAGAACAAAGCAAAAACTGGAGAAGGCAGGTGTTTTCTTTCTGAAGTCGGAAGGGGAACACTGTTCTCACCGCTGGTGATCACTTTCTGAGAAACCCGGGGTTGAAACCTAATGTTCATTTGTGATTTCTGCTTCTCTTCCTTTTCATCATGTACTTTTACTGTTCAAAATGTTCTTTGAAAAGCTGTATTTTTAAATAAGGTTTTAAATTTGCAAAGAACAAAGGGGTATACAGAGAAATATCGTCCATTAGTTCCCCAGCCACCCCGTTCCCCTTCCTAGAAACGACCAAGGTTTTCAGCCGGGTGCGTATCCATTCCTCCAGATAGTTTATGCATTCGCACCCAAATACATACATACATGCATGCCTCTATCAATTCTTTTCTAAAGGTAAGTCTATGTTTTGAAATAGTTTGTGAATCACAAGAAGTTACAAAAATGTACATCTTGCACTAGAGTACCACATAGTCAAAACCAAGGAAAATGACATTGGTATAATGCGGCCAACCCAAATACAGACCTTATTCTATTCACTCATTTTTACCCATCCTATTTCCCCCCAAATAATAGCATATCATGCATTTTGTGCTGCAGCTTTTCTACATTTAACAATATATAATAACTTGGAAATTATCTCATATCAATACGTAGAGCTCTCTTCTTCAGTCTTTTTAAAGACTATATATGGGGTACTACTATATGAAAAATCAATTTAACCAGATTTCTATTGATGGAATTTTTGGTTGTTCTCAATCCTTTGCAATCACCAATAATTCTGTGATGAATAATTTTCTACATAAGTTAGTTTGCACATATGTGAGTATGTCTGGAGGAAAAATCCTTAGAAGTAAGATGGCTATATGAATATGTAATTTTGATATTGCCGAATTAACCTCCAGAATGATTTAACTATGTATGTATGTATGTATTTTTATAGAGACAGGGTCTTGCTCTGTTGCCCAGGCTGGAGTGCAGTGGCCTGATCATAGCTGATCACAGCCTTGAATTCCTGGGCTCAAGTGATGCTCCTGGCTCAGCCTCCCAAGTAGCTGGGACTACGGGCATGCATCACCATGCCCAACTAATTTTTAAATTTATCGTAAAGATGGGGGTCTTGCTATGTTGCAATTTATCAATTTATAGTCTCTTCAGTCCTGTGTGAGAGAATTCCTATTCCTTAAACCCTCACTAATACAGTTTACTAAACTGATAGGGAAAAAAGGATATCTCAGTGTGGATGTAATGTATATATTTTTTTCTAATTATGAATAGGGTTGAGCATATTGTCGTATGTTTAAGAGCCATTGGTATTTTCTGTTTTTGGAAACAGTCCATTTTTTTTGCCTGTTCTTCTATTGGGTTATGATATTGTTCTTTTTGAGGAAATCTTTATATTTTAGGAAAATTAGGCTTTAGTCTAGAGTTTCAAATAGTTCTCACTAACTTGCTGCTTATCTTTTGAAAAATGAAATTTAACAATCTTTTCTTTACTTCTGGGAATTGTTCCATACTTAGAACGACTTTCATACTCAACATTTATAAAAACCATTCTCCTAAATTTTTATCTAGTACATGCAAAGGTTTACTTTTTACACTTAAATCTTTACCTGGAATTTGTTCTGGTGTAAGGTGTGAGACATGGCTTCAACTTTATTTTTTTTATAAATGGCTACCCAGTTGTTCTAATCTTAATACTTAAAAAAATCCATCTTTTTCTTACCAATTTAAAATGCCACCTTCATAATATACTAAATTCTCATATTATTTTAAATCAATTTATGGACTGTCTATTGCATTTCATTAACATGTCTGTCTCACACACCAATACCCGTAAAAAAATACACTTTTTTATTATTGTAGCTTTATAATACATTTTATTAATAATATTGCTCAGAAACTTATAATTGTTTCCAGTCATCTATTGCTGTAGTCTCTGTGTGGCCTGTCCTTTCCCATCTAACTAACTTTATGATCCATGGCCTCAGGGCTGGGTCTTTTCTCATTTTGTTGCTTTTATTTGAAAGGTTCTCTCCATCTTTCTTGTCCAGATTCCACTGTCAACTTGGATTGTGGTCATTACTTAGATGGAGATCCATGGGTGGGAGCTGGAGAGGAGATTGGTTAAGGAGATTTCAGGCACAGTCGATGATAAGGAATTTAGTAAGCAAACATCACTAATTGGTACGGAACCGAAAGTTCATAGAGTTGAGAGTTGGCATGTCTGAGAATCAGAAAAGAAAAGTCACATTTCTGTACAGGTAGATTATTTAGGGCCTGACACCAGCAAGCAGAGCACAAGGACTAGAACCAGATATCGAGGTGGAAGGTTCTGAACTAGTTGCTCCTGGCCTATGTGAAGATCTCTGGTTACATGGGCTCAAGCTTCATTGAGATGATTTTAAGCAACTAATTGAGTTTTAAGATGGAGAGGGAAAAAAAAGAGAGTTAAAGATATGCAAGGGGGGTGGATTATAGTAGTGGAGCTTAGCCTCCTAGCCAAGTAAGAAGGTAACTGATGATAAGGGGGCAAGACAGAGTGAGCGGACGAAGAGCTCAGTGCACTGGAGATGCTGGGGAGACAAAGCATTGCTGCACGTGGGCACTTGAGAGAGGGTGGAGTGCTTCAAACTGAGACTATGGAGCTTGTGGCAGACACTGCTATGCATTCACAAAGTCCATTTCCTTTGCATCCTAGAATGTAGCTATACTAAATTTCTAGCCATCCCTCGCAGGAGGCTGGGGCCTTGTAAATGAGTTCTGGTCAACAGGACATGGCCAGGGGAGAGGCACCCCTCTTTCAGATCTGACCCATTAAAACTTCTGTATGATCCTTCACACTCTCTAGTCCCTGCCTGTTAACTGAATGTAGGGAATTCCAGAGGTTGTCTGTGGAGGATTTTGAGGACCCAGGGGATGGCAGGGCCACAGATAGAAGGTCTGCCACCAACCAAGAACATCCTCCTGTGGCTTCATATGTCAAGCTATTGAGATTCGGGAGTTTGTCATAGCAGCTAGTGTTACGTTAATCAGTCCTGAAATGATGCAGAAGTTAACAACAAGGTGTGGAGGATGACGTGGGTTTTTATGAGTGTCTGATCCACCTGGAGACTTGGAAGGATATGGAAACATATATTTGTAACTCACAGGGTTGGGGAATTACTTAGACTGCTGACGTGCATGAGGGAACTTGGTGAGAGCAATCTTGCAAGTAGAGCATATGATTTCCAGAAAGATGGGGAGACCGTTTTTTTGAGAGAGTCTAGAAAAAGGAGGTATCTTAGAAATAATTAAGAACTCAAGACCAAGGGAACAAGAGTAGAAACACAGCAGATCAGTGGAGGAGCCCTTGAGATAGGTTTACACAGGTTGCTTTTCTTTTGGTTGGTAAGAAAAGTAACATTTAGTAGATGGTTTATTATAAATCAATGATTTTATTTATTATCAGCTATTTAAAATTTTTTATGCTCCGCCTTAGTTAACCCTGCTACTTTTTCTGAGTTAGTATTGAGAATTGAAGTATATAATGAGGCCCTAAACTAAGGTTCCATGTTTACGTGCACTGGTCCCTGCAAGGGAAGTGGATTTAAGAGGAGGCCATTACCCATGACGGTGGGTGGTGGAGCCCATGAATTGTGGTCTATGAACAGTACAATATGAAATCCAGAAATCACTAATTCATATAAGCTCTGATGTGCAAAACCTTGTAAAAATTTATTGTTATGAATAATCTACTAGGTATATTTCTGATCAAAGACTATTATCAGAGATAACAACTGCCAAAGGTTATTTCATTATAGCGAGTAAATAACAGCACAAGGACATGTCATTTGGAGGCACAGCAGTCAGGGTACCACTCAAGTGGGGATGTGATTCAAACCCTCCCCTCTTCCCAAGTAGATGTATAGAAAAAAGCATGGTGGCAGGTTCATAAAGCTGTTAATGATGATTGTCTCTGGGCTGCAGGATTGGGAATGGGAAGAATTTAATATTCTATTTTATACATTTCCAAATTGAGTTTTATGCAAAAAATGTAATACTTTGATATTGATGAGGTGTAATGTGTTTTAAAAAGAAGGAAACTCAATAAATAAATTTAGCAGTCCTTTTGATAATTGGATTTTCAAAGACTAGGCATGGTTTATGTGTGGCAATGAAAGTATTTCTAAAATGATATAAACTTTGAATTATTTTTTTCAATCAAGTCATGCTTTTATTTAACAGGGGAACTTTCTATTTAAAGGGCACCAAGAATAAATTCCTTCGTGAAATAAAAAAAAAAAAGTAGAAAACTCAAATTCATAGAGACAGAAAGTGGGATGGTGGTTGCCAGGGGCTGCTGGGAGGTGGGTATGGGGAGTTGTTTAATGAGTATAGAGTTTGCCAGATGAAAAAGTTCTGGAGATTGGTTGCACAACTATGTGAATATACTTAACATTCCTGGACTGTACGTTTAAAAATGGTTAAGATGGTAATTTTACGTTGTGTGTATTTTAACCACAGTTTTGAAAAAGGTAGATGGATTTTATGAGATTTCAAGAGGCAGAATTCGATTCACCATTGGCGTGTAGCCTCGCTCCGGATAAAAAACCTTTAAAATTTAATGCCCATGCACGATCAGGCCCTAATTATTTACTACCATCTAAAAATTTTAAACCTATACTTCTCAGTGAAGGAAAATGAGAGCCAGTGAAAATATCTGTGGTCATTTTTCATGAAAATGCCTTTTATATTTACTGCAGTTTTAGGATATGGAAGAGAAAAATCTAAAATTTGTTTCTTCGTAGTATGGTATGATTCTCCATCAAAATCCAGAAATCGCTAATTCATATACGCTCTGATGTGCAAAACCTTGTATAAGTTTATTGTTATGAATAATCTACTAGGTATATTTCTGATCAAAGACTATTACCAGAGATAACAACAGCCAAAGGTTATTTCATTATAGTAAAGGGACCAATTAACCAAGAGGACATAGTAATCACAGATGTTCTTAAGGGTCATGTGCCTACCCTTGATATTCTAATTGAGAGCCACCAACAAAACCACCTGGTTGGAATGGGGTGGAAGCAGTTCATGCAAAGCAGGAGACGCTAAGTAGAAAAAACAGTGGATGCCCACTACAAAGACGCTTGGTTTGACCAGTTCAAGGACATGTACAGAGACAGTGGTACCTAGTATTTAACATTAGGATTATTCTGGAATGTCCAGGGGACACCTTAAACAAATCTGTATGTCTCCAGGGATGATTTATTATTGGCTTTTGTGACAGAGTAGAAGCTGTCAATTATAATCCTTAAATCAGCATTTTTATTTATTTTTGGGGGACAAACCAAACAAACTCTTTTAGGAGGAGTATGGCTGAGAAATGATGCCGTGCATTTGATAAAGCTAACAGGTCTCTCAAAATATATATTCATTTGTTTATTTTATTTCAACAAAAGACAACATGCTTTCTGCTACTCAGGGAAAGTGACCTTTTATAAAGTTCTTTGGTACTTACCTAATTGGTTCACATTTCTGTTACTCTAAACCTATAGCATATAGGTTTGATTTGTGTGCCATGTTAAAGGGACTACATGAGTATATAATGAAACAAAATGTGTGAAAAAATCAGATTGTTTTTCTTTGCTATCCCAATGCAAAAGTGGGCAAAAGATCTAAATGGAGATTTCTCAAAAGAACACATGCAAATGGATAACAGGTATATGAAAAAATGCTTAACATTGCTAATCATCAAGGAATTGCAAATCAAAGCAGGAGATGCTAAGTAGAAAAATCCAAATCACAATGAGATATCATCTCACTCCAGTTGGAATAGCTATTACCAACGAGACAAGAAATAAATTCTGTAAGGATGTGGAAACAACCCAAGAGCCCATCAATCCATGAGTGGATTAATAAAACTTGGTATACAATGGAATATTACTCATTTATAAGAAACGACAGTGAACTAGCATCTCTTACATTTTCCTGGATAGAACTTGAGCCCATCCTCCGAAGTGAGGTATCACAAGAAT
The DNA here is from genome assembly GCA_963573855.1 of Lepilemur septentrionalis. NCBI lineage: Eukaryota > Metazoa > Chordata > Mammalia > Primates > Lepilemuridae > Lepilemur > Lepilemur septentrionalis. The sequence continues at coordinate 4,040 of CAUYMX010055441.1, read as the reverse complement.
GAAAGAATAGGCTCACATGTACTTGCCATCAAATTGGCACTAACTGATCAATGCTATAGTGCTCACACGGTAGTAATAGTTTTCAGGGATTGGGGGATTGGGGATGGGTAAACTCACAATTAATGGATACAGTGAGCATTGTAGGGGGGAAAGGCATGCCTCCAATCATGGTTCAGGTGTGGCAAAGTCATCACATGTAACCCAAATGTTTGTACCCCCATAATATCCTGAAATAAATAAATAAAATAAAATAAAAAAAGAAAGAAATGCTATTGAGGATACAGAGAAAGGGGACCATTGTACACTGTTGGTGGGAATGTAAACTAGTATAGTCACTGTGGAAAATGGTATGGAGGTTCCTCGAAAAACGAAGAAAACATCCACCATATAATTCAGAAAACCCACTTCTGGGCATATATATATCCAAAGGAAAGGAAATCAGTATATTGAAGAGATATCTGAACTTCTGTGTTTACTGCAGCACTATTCACAATAACTGAGATACGGAATCAACCTAAGTGTCCATCAATGGACGAATGAATACAAAAATGTGGTATATATACACAATGGAATACTATTCAGCCATAACATATTAGGTTATTAAGTATGGAATGTTCGTTTTCCTTAAGTACTGAGTTTGACAGTTGATATCTCTGACTTTTCACTTTGACACTTCTTGTGTTTTCTTTTTGTTTGTTTGTTTTTTGTGAAGGTACATCTTCGTTCTTTCAGAAACACGTTTTGGCTTGTGATTGTCTTTCAAAAAATTTTTTTAGTGCAATGTTTTTGAAACCATGGATAAGTCAAAAATTTGTGTTATTTTTGAATGAGTTCTTCTGAGGCAACAATGCAGCACAGACAACTTGAAATATCAAAGAAGTGTTTGGGAAGGATGTGGCTAATGAACACACAGTATGTTGACAGTTTGAGACGTTTCCTTCTGGTGATTTTAATCTTGAAAATGAGCCATCTGAGCGACCTGAGACCAAGGTGGATAATGATGAGCTGAAAGCTGTAGTGGGAGCGAATCCGTCTCAACCTACGTGTGAATTAGCAGCAAGGCTTGACGTTACTATTCCAACAATATTGGACCATCTGAAACAAATCTGCAAGGTAAAGAAGCTGGATAGATGGGTTCCGCATGAATTAAATGAGTGTCAGCTTATCTTTGTTGTCACGACACAAAGGCGAACTATTTCTACACTCTTTTGTTCCGTGTGATAAAAGCTGAATTCTTTTTGACAACTGCAAGCATTCAGCACAATGGTTGGATCAAGATGAAGTGCCAAAACACAGACCAAAACCAAATATTTATTAAAAAATGCTAATGGTGTCTGTTTGGTGGTCCAGTGCTGGTATTATCCACTACAGCTTCATGAAACCTGGTCAGTCGATTACAGCAGATGTCTACTGCAACCAGTTGGATGAAATGATGAGGATGCTTGCGATTAAGCAACCAAGATTGGTCAATAGAAACAGGCCAATCCTTTTGCAAGACAACGCTCAACCGTATGTTGCACAAACAGCGCTACTCAAACTACAGAGGCTGGACTTGGAAACTCTCTGTCATCCACTGTATTCACCAGACCTTGCACCAACTGACTACCACTTCTTCCAGGATTTGGACCACTTCTTGCAAGGAAAAAATGATCAATTCTCAATAAGCTGTGGAAAATACCTTTCACGATTTCATCACCTTTCGCCCTCCAGGCTTCTTCAGTGCTGCTGGCATAAGCAAGCTACCGTTAAGATGGCAACACTGTGTCGATAGTTTAGGCACACACTTTGATTAATTGCACTGCTTCTTGTTTGAGATATAGTAAACTACGCTTTTGATTTGAAATCTGACATTTCATATTTAAACCTAATGGAATGAACTCTTGTCATTTTTGAAAACACAGGTGAAGCTAGAAGACACTATGTTAAGTGTAATGAGCCAAGAACAGAAGGACAAATACCACATAGTCTCACTCAGATGTGGAATCTAAAAAAGTTGATCTCTTAGAAGTAGAGAATAGAATAGTGGTTTCTAGAGGTTGGGGAGAGTACAGAGGAGGAGCATGGGAAGGGGTTGATCAATCAATGCATAGTTACAGTAAGATAGGAGCAATAAGTTCTGGTGTTCTGTTACACAGCAGAGTGACTCTAGTTAACAATAATGTATTGTACACTTCAAAATAGCCGGAAGAGAGAACATTGAATGTTCTCATCAGAAAGAAATGGCAAATGTTTGATGTGATGAACATACGAATTACCCAGATTCGATCATTATGCAACGTATACGTGTATGAAAACATCACACTGTACCCCAGAAATACATGCAATTCTGTGTCCACCAAAAACAAAATAAAACTAAAGAAAGCATGAAAAGTTTTTACTGTGTTTTATTTCTGTATTTATCTGACAGCAATTATACAGCTTTATTTCTACAGCAATTTCTCTACCTTTAGTAGCTTTCACATACAGTATCTTTGTGATTTGATTTGAAAGGTTTTCTTGCTCTCCAGATTTGAAAAGGCATTGCGTTTAGCACCGTGGGGACTCAGCTAAGTGCCAGTCTTTTCCACGTGATTGCACTCTCATCGGTGAAGTACATAGTACAGACAAAAACAGGATATGATAATAAAATCGTTTGCCTCACCATTTTGGAGTTTTAGTTGGCAGGAATGACTTGGAATCCAGCTTCATATTTACTTAAGGTTTAATGTGTCTTTTGGGAAAAATAAGGAGACATTTGGGACTGAGGGCTGAACATGAAAACAGTTGCTTTTGTGTATAAATACTTTCTGACTCTCTCTGTTTTTATAAATAACCCTCTTTGTTCCAAAATAGACTTACTATTTTCCCTTGAAAAAAATTCGTCCAAAGAGCTTGATTTGTTTAGAAAAAGAAATTGTCTAGAAAACTGTTTCAACCAGTGTAATTTCCATCCTCTCTGAATGATAATAAATTTTTGGCAAAATTCTCTCTTTTGCAGCTTGATCACCTGCTGTCTTTGCATTATTACATAACAGTTCAGGCTTGTGTATCTTTTTTGCCCTAACTCCAGGGGAGAAGTTGGACCTTACTCCCTTTGAATGTTCTTCAGTGCTTAGCACATGACTCTGCTCAGCAGATTATATATGCAACAAGCATTTGCTTAGTGAATGAATAAATTGATGAATTAATGACTGCTAGAAGCTTGGCAATTTTGAAGCTGTCTGTAAACCTTTTTAGTTTATTTTGGATTATAAGTTGTTTTCTAATAAAGCAATCTATATGTAGGCACCTCATATTTAGGCATGTTTACATCCTGAAAATATTAATTACAGAAAAAGACAGGACAAATTTCTTGGGACTGTTGAGATATTCCCAAAGTTAAAAGTGTAAAGATGTAATGAGTTTTTGAAAACAAGGGTGGAAAAAAGAAAAGAAAACTTTTTAGAAAAACTTGTGGTCGGCAGGCATGACACTTACATGAGGGTGAGGGACCACATTGGCCAACCAAGGAATTGTGCATTTTTTGGGATTCTACAAATAACAGAAAACCCAATTTTGTAGCTTAAACACAGAAGTTTATTTGCCTCATGTGTGGGGTAGGCAGTCCAGGGCTGGTACAGTGGCTCAATAATACCATCAGGGTCCCACATTACCTATCTTTCCATTTTCCTATCCTGAACATAAAAGCTTTTGTCCTCATACATCTTATCTTGGGATTTCAATATGATTGCTGCACCTCTGGGTCTCACATCCAAATTCAAGGCCAAGAAAGGGAGAGGGGAGAACAGAGGGACAAAAGGATTTGGCTTTTTATTCAGGAAAAGATGTCTTTCTTGGGGACTCCTACTTGTATCTCACTGGACAGAACTGTGGGACAGGACAATCCCTAGCTGCAAAGAAAACTGGGAAACTGGATATTTTCAGCTGTGCCCTGCCCGCTTGGGGGGGGGGGGGGCCCCCCCCCCCCCCCCCGCGCCCCGGCTGGGGTGGAGGGAGGGGGGGGGGGGGGGGTGGGGGGTGGGGGGGGCTGGGGGGGGGATGAAGAGGAAAAGGAAGATGTA
>CAUYMX010055440.1:0-60728 GCA_963573855.1 Lepilemur septentrionalis | reverse complement strand
GAGTGCTGTGGCATCAGCCTAGCTCACAGCAACCTCAAACCCCTGGGCTCAAGCAATCCTTCTACCTCAGCCTCCCGAGTAGCTGGGACTACAGGCATGTGCCACCATGCCCAGCTAATTTTTTCTATATATTTTTAGTTGGCCAATTAATTTCTTTCTATTTTTAGTAGAGACGGGGTCTTGCTCTTGCTCAGGCTGGTCTCAAACTCCTTAGCTCAAACGATCCACCAGCCTCGGCCTCCCAGAGTGCTAGGATTCCAGGCGTGAGCCACTGCACCCAGCCTGATACAGTACCTTTAAAAGAATCTCACCAATGCCAAGGACACTGCTCTCTGTTCTCATTCATTCCATTAACATGTTGCATTCCAGTATTTTGTCAGCTTTTGAAGTTTATGTAGAATACCATTTTAACAAATACCATTGTAATGTCCAGTTTTCCAGTAGGGAATATTTTCATGTTCCAAAACATGTGTAATATATATGTACACACAAATACACATACATATACATACACCACAAATTCTTTACCCATTCATCTATCAACAGACACTTAGGTAGTTTCCATGTCTTGGCTATTGTAATACTGCAATGAACATGGGAGTGAACATATGTTTTCAAACTACTGATTTTGTTTCCTTCAAATACATACTCAAACATGAGATTGCTGGATCATATATACTAGCTCTAGTTTTAATTTTTTTGAGGAACCTCCATACTGTTTTCCATAATAGCAATATTAATTTACATTCCCACCAACAGTACACAAGAGTTCCCTTCTCTTTACATCTTTGCCAACATTTGTTTGTCTCTTATCTTTTTGATAAAAGGTTTGGACTTGCATTTCTCTGATGATTAGTGATGTCGAGCACCTTTTCATGTACCTGTAAGCCATTTGTATGTCTTTAGAGAAATGTCTATTCCATTCTTTTCTCCATGTTTAGTTGGATTATTTGTAATTTTTGCTACTGAGTTGTGTGAGTTGCTTGTGTATTTTAGATATTAATCCATTATGAGATGATCTATGGTTTGCAAATATTTTCTCTTATTCTATAGGTTGCCTTTTCATTTTGTTGATTGGTTCCTTTGCTGTGCATATGATTCTTACTTTGATGTAGTCCCACTTATTTATTCATATGCATGACCTCTCCTATAGCTTGTTAAATATGCATATTTGGCTAACCTGCTCAGAATAAATTCCTTTTTCCATTGCCTTTCTCTTGAAATACATGGTCTTGGCATCTGGCCAAGGCTATGCTTCCCAGCCTGTCAGAATGGCCATACTGCAGGCTGCAACCTTTTATGAGAAACAAAGCTCTTTTCTCCAAATTTATTAACCCTGTCATTCTTCAGTTGACACCACTATCTAATTAAAGAATATTTTCATCACTTGAAAAAGAAACAACATGTCCAACAGCAGTCAATCCCCAATCTCCATACTCCAGCTCCCAGCACTCACTAATCCACCTCCTGCCTCTACGGACTTGCTGATTCTGGACGTTTCATATAAATGGAATCAAGTAAGATGTGGCCTTTGGCATCTGGCTTCTTTTACTTAGTATAATGTATCATTACTTCATTCCTTTTATGGCTGAATGATATTTCATTGTTCAAATATAACACATTTTGTTTATCCATTTATCAGTTGATAGATACTTGAATTGTTTCCACTTTTATGAATATTCATGTACAAATTTTTGTTTGGACTTACGTTTTCAGTTCTCTTGGATGTATAACTAAGAGTTGAAGTCTTGGGTCATATGGAAACTCTATGTTTAAATTTTCAAGGAATTGCAATCTGTTTTCTCAAAGGGCTGTACAGGTTATGTTCCCACCTAGCAACATGATTCCACTTTCTCCACATTCTTACCACACCTGTTATTTTCCATTTTTTTAATGAAAGCCATATGATTACATTTTTACATTTATTACTTTCAAAAAAGAACTGATAAAACTTACATATGAGAGGAAAGAAGTCAAAGATGACTTGAATGTCCTAAGTGACTGGGAGAAAGAGAGGTGGTGTCATTACTGAAAGAAGAGCAGCAAGCAGAGATGATTTGGAAGCGGAAAATAATTACTAGACTGTGGAAGATATCTCATCATTTGTAATAGCAGGATGAGAGATTAGAAATATATAATTAGAGTTTATGATGAGTTATTTTCAAATGTTGTAAAATTAAAGCATAGAATCTGGAGCCACTTGGTCTGGGTTCATACCCAGTCTCCTCCAACATTTACTACCTGTATGAGCTCCAGCATCTGTTGTAACCTCTTTAGTCTTCACCTTCTCTGTTGTAAAAAAAAAATTACAGTAACTGTGTGTGCCTCAAAAGTTGTTGTGAGAATTAAATAAGTTAATACACTACATGTGAAGTGCTTAGGAATGTGTCTCTCACACAATAAATATTAGCTATTATCAAATTGATCACATAATTTATTATCTAAAGCAGAGTACTTTCACTATCACGAGTGTCCTGGTTTGGATAATAAATGAGCATTGTGTCAGCCAAACAGAGTTGTATAATCTCCCTCTCTATTGTTATTGTGAGCGTCTGGGGCTTCCATTGAGCCCTGAAACAACCTTGGCAAAGTGCCAAGAATGGTTGACTGAGGAATACTTTGCTGTCCCTCTTGCTTCAGCTAAAACTTTTAAACAGTTAAACAAAATTACTGAAGTGGGGACATTTTGCTCATTTATTAGGTAGTTTAAAAAATGCTATAATAATAAAAATGATCACAATTAGAAATTAATTTGTCTTAAATTTTAGTTCTGTAATTCACTATGTCTATGGTTTGATAAATTTGTCCTAAGACTTAGTTTCTTCATTTGTAAAATGGTAATGATAGGTAAGTTTTTCGTAACTGTTGTAAGGATTAAATGAGATAGATATGCAAAAGATCATTTAAAACTTAAAAACCCTGCAGAAAATGTAGGTAGTTATTATAATAAACTGGATGTCATTTTTATTAACAAAAAACTAGTAAAAATTACTTTATTTCTTTAATCTATAATTCATAAATAACTCTTCTAGAATATAGGAGTAAGTTTACAAAACACAGTGAACAAGGTAGTGTGGCTGCTATCAAAAAAACAGAAAATAATAAGCATTTCACTAAATAATTAAATTGACATGTGATTCAGCAAGTCCACCTATGGGTATATACCCAAAAGAATTGAAAGAGATATGTGCACACCCATGTTCATAGCTGTGTTATTCACAGCTAAAAGGTGGAAGAAACCCAAGTGCCCATTGATGGATGAGTGGAGAAGCAAAATTTGTTATATATATATACACACAATGGAATATTGTTTAGCCTTAAAAAGGAAGGAAAAAATGACACATGCTACAACAAGGGTGAACCTTGAGGACATTAAGCTAAGTGAAATAAGTCTGTCACAAAAAGACAAATATTATATGATCCCACTTATTATAACATACCCAAAGTAGTCAAATTCATAGACACAGAGGGCTGTTGGCAGGGGCAGGAGCGGGGGTGGGGCTCATGGAAATGGGGAATTATTGTTTAACAGGTGCAGAGTTTCAGTTTCATAAAATGTAAAGAGTTTTGGAGATGGATGATGGTGATACAAATAATACAAATGTACTAATACCACCGAACTATACCTGTAATCATTAAGATGGTAAATTTTGTGTTATGTATATTTTACTACAATATTTTAAAGTGGGGAAAAAACTGAACAAGAAATTAAAATCTTGATGCTTCTTTCCAACTCTATTATTTCCATGCTCAATTATAGAACCAAAATAAATGGTTAATTTTCTAAGAAGTTGATTGTTGCTGGATAGTTCACATCAGGAAAGGCTGAGACTGGGAACTGATCCAGACCAGATGGGCAGTACAGTGCTGGCAGTATGTAGGCTAAGTTACAGGCAGGAAGCTGGGTTGTATATAAAAGATACATGTAGTTATTGTGAGAGCAAAGGGGAAATAAATCAATGTTGAAGACTGGCTAAGACTAGATGGTAATATAAGAGGCCATTATTATAAACAAATGAAGTGAGATCTGTGTCCAGATGCCCAATTTGGGGATCAGTGTCTAAGTCAAAGAATGATAGTTCAGGATAAGTAAGTTTGGGAATTAGTTTTAAATTCCAGTTCCACTATTCCACTATATTCCATTATATAATGCTAAGCATGTCACTTAACCATTTTGTGTCTCCATTTCCTGATGTATAAAATAGAGGCATATAATGTTATCTACCCAAAGAATTGTTGCAAATTTTAAATAAGTTAATATGTATAGTTAGGTACCTGACCTAAAGTAAGTGCTCAAAATATGGTAGCTAGTAAGCTATTAGCAACCATAATTTTGGATAGCCATGTATAATAACTCTAAATTATAATTAATGATGAAAGCATCCATTGATAATATCCATAATTATCCATCAATGACTGGGAAACAGGGAAGGAACAAAGTTCCGATTGGGAATTTAAAGGAAGTTTAACAAGATCCAGATTAGAAAGTGAAATCTGCATCGATATTAATTAATCTTCCTATTATATACAGAGAAACAAAAATGGGAGCTCTATGGTGTAGGAAGAAATGGTTTTAGGAGCATAGTTATTCTAGGAAGGGTGAGCCTAGAGAGATCATCAATGAATACAGGTGGCTTTGGAAACCTAGAGGTCATCTTAGAGAATCTGTACTCCTGTGAGTGGGCATGGGAATAGGGGTGGGAGAGATGGGTAAAGTAAACAGCACCTGAGACGGAAGAAGGTAAGCAGACAGCACCTGGGAAAAGTTCACTCACATTGCCATTTTGCCCACAGTGCTGGTGAAGACCTAGAAATGATTTTGCTAGATACTTAGGTTGCAGAAGCCTGGCCCCAATATAAACAAGCTCTTTGTGTCCCATCTAAATATGACAATGTTACAGAAATCTATAGTTCTGGCAGCAAATTCACTGTGATAATCATACTGAATGAAGGGCATGTGAGTCAGAATGGTGATGGCACAATTGGGCCTATTTTATTTCAGATTCTTTTGAAAGAAAAATGATAAATCTGTTACAGAATTTTTTCTATAGAAATAGGAGGCAGAAAATGGGTGATCTGTAACTACAGAGTTATTACAATAAAATTTTCTTTCTTTTTGTATTGTTGTTACATTGGTTACATTAACTAGAGATGGGTTTATCCTCCTTTTTTAAAGTCTCTAAATTTCTGGCATTCAGTAGATTTTTCAACTAATAATTGACATGTGTTCTTGAAATGCTTGCCCCAAAGATGAGCTGTAGACTAAACAGAATCAGATTGGAATCCCTAGTTTGGCTTAGCTGAATTGAAAACTTAGGTTTTTGGAAAATCATCCTGAGAATAACAAAATAGTATAATATCTATTGTCATTCACTTCTGATTCTTAATTGTAGTTTGAATTGGGGAGAGCATCAGACTAGGCATTCAGAACTTTTTGGAAACAGCAAATTTGCATCACTAGGAAATATATAGAACAGACTGCATTCCTCCCACTGAGGGATTTAGACATGAAGGATCTTTAAAGTTGAAACCAAACAAAATAGTAAACTTAAAGTTTTGTTTTTCATGATCCTCAATCTTCCGTTTTTCTCTCCTCTACATAAATTCTTTTCTGCCTGTATCCCTCAGGTTAAGGAGAAACTGCATTTAATCAACCTAATTGGAAACTGGCTGTATTTGTCTCACCTTGCCTACTTTCCCTTTTGTAGGAGACACACGCACACACATTTTTTACAAAAGGACCCATGATGAATAAACCAAAGCTTAAATTAGTTAAATCCTTAGCTAATTTTATTCAGCATGATATTCACTGTTCTGAGACTTCTGAATAGGTATTATTAACATATTACATTGTTTTCATTCATTATCTTATTTCATTATAAGTAACAATTGCCTCTTCTAAAATACAAAAGTTATTGGTCATTAGTCAGTGACCAAACTCTTGAGAAGCTAATGTGCAATTTATCTATCTTTAAATGCAAATTTTATAGGAGCAGATTTTACCAGTTTGTCCTTGTAACAGATTCAGAGCAAACAAACTTATTTTAGTTATTAAGCATCATGTTAAACAAACACAAAATAGGTGACACATGTTTAACATTTCTTACAGTAAGAGTTGTAAGAATTTTTTAGTTTAATTTTTAACAGATGAAACAGATTTTAACATTAATGAAACAGATTAATGTATACTTAGAAAATCAAATAGATTTGTATGATTTATAAGTACACCTGCCACTCATCAACATTAGAATTTGATTGTATTTGCTTATGTATATGGTTGTTAGCATATTTTATTGACTATAGCGATTATTTAAAAATCATTCTCAGTCAGTTAAACCTTGGAGAAAAGCTAGTAGTCATTTCATATGGGGAAAATATGGAAGATAATCCTCTGGGGTTCTCAAAAAATGTTAACTTTTCTTGTCATCATCTTTATCAAGAAGGTGGTGTTGACAGGGGTCCCTGTGTTTGACAGTATGAGAAGAAGGAAGTAATGTATCTGATATGGTCTGTGGCTCCACACAAGTGAGTATATACCTAGAGCGACCATGATTTTTTTGAGTTTTTTCCTGTACTGCATAGGCCCAAGGGAAGCCCTGCTCTTCATAAATGTTTAGATATCATAGAAAATTCTACATTGTTCATATAATAGCTGTTATTACTGAAAGACTGAGACTTATTTAAAGTAATGCAAACTAGGAGAGGTGGCACATGCTTGTAGTTGCTTGAGCCCAGGAGTTCAAAGCTGAAGTGAGCTGTCAATGGGCCACTGCACTTCAACCTGGGCAATAAAGCGAGACCCTCATCTCTAAAATGAATGAATAAATAATTAATTAAGTAATGCATTATCCTTGATACAAGTAGTAGTCAGTGTAAACTAGGGAAAATTATGGGTATTTGCTCTTAGAAGAGGCCAATATGTTTCCACAACACAATGAACAAAAAGTAAAACACAACAACCGTAACATCAACAAAAAACCAGGACATATACTAGAACCAGGACAAAGACAGTGAAATCCTTCTTAATTGGCCCAAACTAAAGATTCATCAGATTCGTAGTAAAGTCACAGGTGTCGTTTAGGATGTGAACTTGCCCAGCATCTTTCTCTGATGTCTCACCTCAGTCACACTCCACCTGTGATGCAGTGCTAGCACGACGCCCTGCCCCGTCACTCTTACACGCCACGTACCACATAGTTCTCTGTCTTCTGAATTCTCCCTTCACAGAACCTTTCATTCCTTCTCAAAGATATTAATCTGAGCCTACAACATTCCTTCTTTAATCTCATAGCTACCAATTTGACTTTGAAGTCGAGCTTTTCTCATTTAGGTTTTGGCACCTTCTGAGAAATGTTTGGCCACATTCAGCTACGGTCACGGATCCCCTGACAACTGGGATATGTTCTGAGATAGGCAGCGTTAGGCAGTTTTGTCTTTGTGTGAGCAAGACGGAGTATACTCACACCAACCTAGGTGGTATAGCCTACTACACACCCAGGATGTATGACATAGCTGATTGCTACAAACCTGTACAGCATGTTACTGTACCGAATACTGTAGGAACTGTAACACAGCGGCAAGTATTTGTGTATCTAAACATATCTAAATATACTATTCAAAAGGTACGGTAAAAATACAGTATTATAGGTAGTTTTCTTACGGGACCACCATCGTACGTGAGGCCTTTCATTGAACAAATTACAATTATGAGACACATGACCGTATTTATTTCCTTTCAATACATTATCAAATTATAATAAAATAATTTATTAATAGAAGTTTTTAAAATTAATGCCATTTGTGACAGGGAATGAAGCTATCCAGAGACATTATATTTTAATGGCATTATGCCCAGCCATATTTAGGCAGAGGAGTATCAGCAGAAGTTCCTAATAATTACATAGCACAATATATTGCCTAATACATCTGTATGTGTGTAACACATCCAAATAGGGATAAACTTTAATAAAATAGCATTTGGTATTGCTTATCAATTCTACCCACACTGAATAGTAGAAATTTAAGTGATTTCTAATGTTTTTGTCTAGAAGAACATCTAAAAGAATTCTTCATTTTGTATTTCTCTAAAAATAAAATGATTAAAAAAGCGTTATGAAATAAACTCTATACACATTGCTTAATAGTTAAATGTAATTCTCACAGTTTCCTTGAGGCTACAATTGCATAGTATTTCAACAAAAGTCTTCATCAAACTTGTTTACGTATTCTGTGATCATAGAGTCTTTAACTTTTATAGAGATGTAGGGAATATAAAACCAGAATGGACTCTCTTTCTTCCTATTGGCACTATCTGCAAAATGCTGGTATTATTGTTCTTCCTAAATATGGGTTGGGTTTACACCTCCCTAGTATGTATCTCCTTGTCTGTTTCTCTCTCTGGAGTGTTAAGAAGGAATTTATAATCTTGAGCTTTCAGAGGAAAAAGAACAACTATACCATTTTAGCACCTATTCAAGAAACTGCATGTTTATGTGAAGTCATTAATTGCCATTTGAATGATGACAGTAATATCTGGAACAGAAACAAAGTGACAAATACAAACACTTGGAACATGACTTAGTGCATGTGAAGTCCTATATAGAAGGCATTTATCAAATAAATAAATAAATACAGTCAGGCTAGCCCCTTTGCAGACTGAGCCATGTAACTAATTACAGCTTTCCTCTACCTTGAAGGACGTCTAAGACAGTGAAAGACAAATATTGAGAAGAAAGACACAGGGGGGAAGAAAAACTTCTAAGAGTGCAAGTCAAGATGAAATGAATCTCGCAAGAAGTTATTTCGGAGAACCAGATGCTACTGGGAGGTTAATCCCTGAGACTGAGAAAAGATACCTGAACTGGGATTGATAATCAGTAGATCTTTGGGGCTTTCTGGAGAGTGGGTCTATCAGACGGATAGAAGCAGACGCCAGACCCCAAGCCATTTACTGAATAAGTTGATAGTGAACAAACAAAGGCAGTGAATATGGATTATTTTCCTTAAAAATTGGCCTATTAAAGAAAGAAGATTGAAATTTTATCATATTAACAAGGTTATCAGATTGAAAAGACCTGAGCACAGTACATGCCACAGGGGAAGTATTCAAGGAACAAACATTAGACATATAAGAGAAAGATCAGGTAATTGCTAGAACCAGGTCCTGGTTAATGTAGGAAAGAATGAAAATCATTCTGTAGAAAGTTTCACCTTGGAATTAAAAGAAGGAGCTCAAACCTTTCTGAAACTGGGGGCTTAAGCGAGAAAGAGGTGAAGATAGCAAGGAATGTAATCAAATTAAAAATATGACTTAGAGGGCCAATGCTGGAGGATCTCCATCTCCCAGGACCATGGCAGGAGAGAGCTCCACAAAGCACAGGGCGTGAGGAGATGGAAGGCTTTGAGTGAATGAGAAGCATTTTGATTAATTGCTAAAGAGAAAACAACATGAATATAATTAGAGATTAATATAAATATTGCTAAGTAGCTACAGGGACCTAGCTGAGATTGGGCTAAAGAAGATAGATTTCATCCTCAATGTCACTTCCTCAAGTAAGTCCTTATTGATCAAACCCTTAGGAAATGTTTAATTAGCCCTACTGCATGCTCTCATTGTGTCCTGCCTTTGTATAATAATTTTTGTTGTATATGTGACTTCCTTGCTATAATGTAAGCTTTATGAAGGCTCTTTTTTGTTCATTTCTATACACACATTCAAGAGCTGGTACATAGAGGATATTCAATAATATTTTGATTTTAATTAATGTCTTTTATTTTTTGGAAGTACTATGTGTTTAGGAAAAGTCTTCTCCAACTCTGTGGCTTTAATTCTATTAATAGTTGAAGCATCCATCTCAATTCTAGCAAAACCAATTTTGTTTTGACCAAATTAATGAACCCTTTTCCCTCTTTCTGTCTTACATTTCCTCACATGTCCCTCCATCATCTGTCCTGTTCTTTACATCTCATTTGTTTCTTCTTTGCAGGCTGTAATTATTCCTCCAACTTGAACATTACAGGACTTCTTCATTGATCCTTTGCAATTATCCTTGGGTGCAATTCCTGATGTTCTTGATGAGCACCCTGTTCTGCTTCCTTTCTTGCCTCATGTGATTCAAATTGACCCAGGAGCCCAGAGTAAGGCAACCTACTTGGTTAGCTCTTCTACTGCATGAACACTGGGACTGGCAACAAGAATAAAAACTGAGCAAGGAATAAGAAAATTAAATCATGTAGCTTATTAAAAGTCAGGAATTACCTAATTTGGAATAGGAGAAAGTCTAGAAGATGCAGGACTCAAAGAGGTATATAAGGTTGGATAGCAAGTCAAAAGATATTAAAAGATAAGTGATCTTTTACAAAAATAGATATAGATGGAGGACCTAATTTTCTCTTCCTTTGAACATTTATTGAACAACCACTATAGCCCATAAATAAATTAAATTTCAGATCAATGCAGAAGCTTGATGTCTAGATTTGGACTTTTTTACACTAAGTTTTTAAAAATAGTTTAGCTCAACATACATTTATAGAAGATAAAATTATCCAATATTTGATTTTTTTATAGAAAACTTACTCTGTCAACTACTATGCTTGTGTCTTTCTTTTGTCATTCTTATTTATGTGCAGAAGAATCTATGCAGACTACCTCTTCAGATCATCCTGTGATTCATTTTATTTAATAAGCTCTTGTCTAGTACTTACTAGGAATCAGCAACTCTTCTAAGTGCCTTACCAAAGTTAACTTATTAAATCATATGATTTGGCATTTAAATTTATTTTTTCCTAGTAATTTATATGAATATCATAAATAATGACTCTTCTGGAATGTATGTGTGGATAATTTGATTTAAAGTAAACATACAAAAAATAAATACATTTAAGTAGTGATCAAATGCTTCCATGGTGGATATACTGATACTCACCTTTAATAGCAGTCTCTTTGTATCTCTGGCCACAAAAAGGACAGGTACAAATAGATTCACCCATTCATTTATTCATGCATACATGTATAA
This sequence comes from Lepilemur septentrionalis, assembly GCA_963573855.1. Lineage (NCBI taxonomy): Eukaryota > Metazoa > Chordata > Mammalia > Primates > Lepilemuridae > Lepilemur > Lepilemur septentrionalis. The sequence continues at coordinate 49,713 of CAUYMX010055440.1, read as the reverse complement.
CTTCACTCATTCAATAAACTTTTACGGTTTGCTATGTTAAAACAATGTCTTCAGTGATTTAAAAAGAAGATCAGTGTTCATACTCAAGGAGTTTATAAACTATTGAGGTCGTTAAATATGAAATGTCCAATTTCAAATCAAAAGTTTAGTTTATTATACCTCAAACAAGAGGCAGTACAATTAATCAAAACATGTGTCTAAACCATCGGCACAGTTTTGCCATCTTAATGGTAGCTTGCTTATGCCAGCAGTGAAGAAGCCTGGAAAGGGAGTGGTGATGAAATCATGAAAGGCTGGTTGAGAATTGAATATTTTTCCTTGCAAGAAGTGGTCCAAAGCCTAAAACAAGTGGTAGTCAGTTGGTGCAAGGTCTGGTGAATATAGTGGATGACAGAGAGTTTCCAAGTCCAGCTTCTGTAGTTTGAGCAGTAATTGTTTGTGCAACATGTGGTAGAGTGTTTTCTTGCAAAAGGATCGGCCTGTCTTTGTGGACCAATCTTGACTGCTTCACTGCAAGCATCCTCATCATTTCATCCAATTGGTTCCAGTAGACATCCTCTGTAATCGATTGACCAGGTTTCATGAAGCTGCAGTGGATAATATCAGTGCTGGACCCTACCAAACAGATACTAATAGGTTTTTTTGATGAATGTTCATTTTTGGACTGTGTTTCAGCACTTCTTTACTCAACCATTGTGCTGAACACTTGTGATTACCAAAAAGAATCCATTTTTCATCACACGAAACAATATAGTGTAGAAATGGTTCACCTTTATGTCGTGACAGCAAAGAAAGGCAAGCTTCAAGATGATTTCTTTTCTGCTGCTTGTTTAATTCATGCAGAATTAAATGGGCAATACCTTGCCCATTTATTTCAAATGGTCCCATATTATTGGAATAGTAATGTCAAATCTTGCTGCTAATTCATGTGTAGGTTGAGATGGATTTGCTTCCACTATAGCTTTTAGCTCATCATTCTCCACCGTGGTCTCAGGTCACCCACATGGCTCATTTTCAAGATGAAAATCACCAAAATGGAACTTCAAACCATCAGTGTACTATGTGTTTATTGGCCACATCCTTCCCAAACACTTCAGTGATATTTTGAGCTCTCTCCGCTGCATTGGTTCCATGATGAAACTCATATTAAAAAGATAACATGAACTTTTGACTTATCCATGGATTCACAAAAAATTGCTCTAAAAATTTTTTTGAAAGATAATCACAAGCAAAAATGTGCATTTGAAAGAATGAGGATGTACTTTCACATTTAAAAAAAAAAGAAGTGTCAAAGTGCCATGTCAGAGAAATCAACTTTCAAACATGGTACTAAAGGAAATTGGACATTCCACACTTAACAACTTAAATATAATAGTAGGTATATTGGGGCAAAGAATTCAGATAAGACAAGAAGACAAATAATAACATACAATACCTGGAAGCTTAAAAAAAATAAGCTCCATATAAATATAAAAATAAAGCCCAGGGTGGAATTTGTAAGACTATAGAAAAGGAAGCATTTAAGCTGAACGTGTGCCTTTTAGGTGATGGAAGCCTTTACTAACATATAAGCTAAGAGGGTATAGAAATATGGATGGACTTCAGGTGGATCAAGCTTTACCTGGGCAAAGTGATATGTTCACAACTGTTAAGAAAAAATCATTTGCTAAACTGTCGAGAAAATGCAGCCTCTCTAGTAAAAGGAAACTTTGTCTACTAGTTTCCAGAGGAAAATAGTCTACCAGTCCTACATTTTTTTGTTTGTTTTACTGTTTCTGAACTTTGATTGCTGTAAGAACTAGAAATATCTTTCATCTCCAGCTGGCAATAAACTACATCCCGTTTTCCAAGTTGGATTGCTATAATCCTTCTTAATGAGTCTACCATAGCTTACCTTCCTGAGCCTCCAACTGCATCAGAAAATAATCCTCAGCCAAAGGAGCAGCAGAACACCATGGTCTCTTGATCCTAATGCGATGCTTTTTTTCAATTGTTGCTACTTGATTTCTGTTTCGAGAAAGATGTGTTTTGAAACACTACATAAAAGATGAACCTTGAAAACCCCTGAATCTTATCTTCTTCTCTCTACTTTATGAGAATAAAAATACTAACTCTGTTCTTAGAGGGGCACAAATGGAAGGTCCCACATTATTGGCCTGGTACAATCAGGAAACAGCAATCATATTTTTACAGATGACATCATATAATGTCTTCTCAGACTAAAGGAATATTTTTTGGTCTCAAATATTAAAACTAGTAAAAATGAATTATTGAAAGAGGAACTAGTAAATAATTAGGTGGGTTGCAAGTTCTGAAACTGCATAACATCTGTTCTTATGACAATAACATATGAATGAAAACTTTCTTCTCTCCTTTCAGGAATGTTGTTAATCTTGCATTCCATACAAGCAAGTCTGGTATTAATAACATTCCAAAACAGACTGAAAATGTCATCTTAACAAATATCTCATGAAAATCTAGTTAAAATAGATAATCATAGCCTAATCTTAAGAAAAACAAAACAGTGTTTGGATTTGTTTGTGTTTATCATAATTGAGTGAATATTTCCATGTAGTTAATGATGGTAGAAGAAATGCATTCACACATTCGTTGTGTATAATTATAATTTTTCTTTATTCAGACATTCAGTGTAAATGACTGATGTCAAATTATGCCATCTATAGCACTTGTAGAAGCTAAATAGTACAGAGAGAGGAGGTCAGAAATAGTAATAAAAACCGGCTATCGAGTAGACATGGATTTTGTCTTGGAGCAGTACAATGTGCGGCTTCTGATTTTTCAAGGACTTCTATTCACTTTTCTTCCATATCAAGACTGAATTTATGTAGAAATTGTGGGTGTTCATGGTGTTTTGAGACAATAAAAAGCAAATTATAAAAGGGCCATTTTTACAATTGTACACATTATACCACATGTGGAAGACAAAATATTTCAAAACTCACCTCAGCAATGTTACAGATTCCTGCAGTCTGACTCTTTAAACCAAGCTTGGCAAAGCTCAAGTCATTTACTAAAACAAAACAACACAAGAAAACAAAACGCATCAAATCAGCCTGTATTTCACAGGAAATTCACAGGACCAAAATGACACTAATTGAAATTTAAAGTGATGCACGAGTGGTCTATTGGCAAGGAAACCTTCAGAGCACACAAAAGGACAGTGTTAGTTCACACCCTTCACAGCTTTTGAAATTTCAGACATATATGAATATATGATACAGATATATACAGATACATATACAGATACATATATGTACATATATGTATTATATGTACATATACATATAATATACAGATACAGTAATGTTAGCTATATCCAAACTAAACAGGAACATCTTGAATATTTTAAATCAACATTTAAAGCAATTTAAATTTTTTTTTTTTTTTTTTTTTTGAGACAGAATCTCACTCTGTTGCCCTGGCTAGAGTGAGTGCCGCGGGGTCAGCCTAGCTCACAGCAACCTCAAACTCCTGGGCTCAAGCGAACCTCCTGCCTCAGCCTCCTGAGTAGCTGGGACTACAGGCATGCGCCACCATGCCTGACTAATTTTTTCTATATATTTTTAGTTGGCCAATTAATTTCTTTCTATTTTTAGTAGAGACAGGGGTCTCACTCTTGCTCAGGCTGGTTTCGAACTCCTGACCTTGAGCGATCCTCCTGCTTTGGCCTCCCAGAGTGCTAGGATTACAGGGATGAGCCACCGCGACCGGCCCAAATGTTTTTCATGAGAGATAATTCCCTTAATGTTCTCTTTGTTGGTTGTATTTTGTGTATGTGTTAAATTTGATCCACTAATTTTCTTCAGATTTATTGTCACCAGTTACATAGCAGCCCATCAAATATATAAGATTCAAGCCAAGTGAATTTTTTAAAGGCTACATAGTTACTAATAAATAGAATTTATTAGGCCTCATTCTCTTAGCCATCCATTGGGTGAAAATGGTGGATGAGAGGAGACTTTAAAAAGGCAGAAAGAAAGGGAGGAAGGGAGGGGAGGAGGAAGGTAAGGAGGGAAGAAAGAAGGAAGAAGGGAAGAAGAAAGAAACAAAGAAAAACAGGGTTAATACATTAATCCATTTATTAAAAGTCCTGGTAATGATTTGCCAAGGACCACATATGTAGTAAAGCAGTCAACCAAGGGTAGAATCAGGATTTGGAGAGACTATCACATTTTTATTCAACATTTACAATATTTTAGTGACTGTCAACTGAGCTCCCTTTTTATGTTCAGTAATTCTTTTTTTTTTTAATGTAAATAAAAGGAGATTTTTTTTTATTTCTCTGACTAACAAACACTTTTAAGTTTGATCACATCCAATACTGATGAAGCCTGGGGGAAAAGGCTGTTTGGTAATTCTTTACCTTAAGTCTTGTTAAAAGATTGTCTCCACTGAAAATTCTGGCTTTCCCAGCTAGCATATAGCCATGTGACCTAGGATCCATGAATCAGAAACACCCAATGTAAGCTTAATTTTGGACCACAGATCTCTCTTTCTTTCTTTTTCTCCCTCTGTCTCTCTCTGTCTTTCTAGTGGCTGCAGTAGCAACTTCTGCAAGACCAAATTCCCCCCATACAGGAGGTTTTATAATTTATTTTTCAGTTGGGAACTCACATTCCTTGGATCTTTGTGGGAATTCTTTGAGGCCTGGGTAAAGGATGTGTTCCTCTGAGAGGTTACAACACAGACTGTTTCCACAGGCACAACCTTGGTAATAATAATGTGAGAACTGCCAAGAAATCAGTTGAACTAATCTGTTAAATAGTGCCTTAAATAGGCTTGTATTTAAAGAGCCATTAGCATGTCTTTTTGGCATGTGTCCTGCTGGTCAGTGATCCTTATTAAAGGTTTGGGATTAGGCTTGTTTAATAGTACTTCAGAGGTGGGAATGAAAAATATTAGGCAACAGGGAACTATGGGTGCCAGTATGCACTTTCTGATATTTAATGGCATTTATTGCTTAGCTGAAGTCTTTTCTATATTTGTTACACTTACAGAATTTTTTCCTTCAGTGTGACTTTTCAAATTGAATCAAATGTAAATTCTAATTGATGGTATTTCCACATCTATTATGTATCATAAGACAAATTCATGTTTCATCCACTTATGAGAAACACATTTTTTGTACTTATCTTTTAGTGAACATATGTGAGAATTTATTTTGAGTATTTTACTTATGAGTGGAATTGCCAGGTCATATGGTATCTTATTGCAAAAGTTTTCCAAAATGTTTGTTGTATCAGTTTATATTCCGAGCAGTGCATGATATCTAGGTCATGCCACATATTTATCAACATTTAGACTTTTCAGCCTGTTACATTTTAGCCATCGTGATTTTAATTTGCATTTCCTTGATGAAGTTGAACACTCTTAATATGTTGATTGGCCTTTTGGATAACTTCATTTATAAAGTGCTTGTTCCTTTATTGCCTATTTTTAATTGGGCCATCTGCATTCTTTTATTGGGGGAGCACTTTATGTACTGGATACAAGTTCTCTACTGATGATATATACTATACAAAACTTTTATTTTGTGGCTTGATGTTGGTTAAACAAAATTTTCTAATTTTATTTTAGTAAATTGTTTGACATACCTGCTAAGGCTAGAGTTTTTGTGATCTTAGTTAAGAAATCTTTAACTACTTCTGAAATATTGAAAATATTCTCTCACAATCTACCAACAATTGATTTTGTGTAGGGTGTATAGAAGAGGTGGCAATTCATTTTTTTCCACATATATATCCAGTTAATTCAGGACCATTTTTGGAAAAGGAAAAAAACCGAACATGTCTACACTGCTCTTCAGTGCCACCTTTACCTTAAATCAAATACAGTTTTATGTGTGTTCTGTCCTTTCTGCTCTATTCTACTCATACATTTGTGCCAATACAACGATGTCCTAATTTTTCTAGTACTGTAATAAATCCTGTATTGGTAAGATCTCGAATTGTGTTCTATAAGATTGTCTTGGAATTTGAATATACATTTTAGAACCATCTTCTCAATTTTTGACAAAACAACTTGCCAGAATTTTGATGAGGATTGTATTGGTTGGATCTATATATCAATTTTGGTAGAATTCAAATCTACATGATATTGAGCCTTCTAATAATTAGCATGTTAAACCTTGATTGTGTTGGTTCTTTTTAATTTCTCTCAATAATGTTACAGAGTTTTTTGTATAGAAGTTTTACACAACTTTTGTTGGAGTTATTTCTGTGTATTTGTTGTTTTCCAAACCAATTGTAAATTAAATATATTTGTAAATTCTTGTTTTCTAAGTGGTTGCTCTCAATATATAGAAATGATTGACTTAATTGTGTATTAAGATAATCATATATTTTTGTTTATTCATTAATGTGATAAAGTGGTTGATTTTATATCAAACCAACATTACATCATTAGAATAAACTGTATATTTTTGTAATGTATTATCATTTTATACAGTCCTGGATTGTGTTTGCTAACATTTTGTTTAGGATTTTTATGTCTATATCCTGAGAGAGATGAATTATTCATTGTTGCAATATTTATGTAAAGTTTAATACTAATACAATGTTGACTTATTAAAATTAGTTGGAAAGTGTTTCTTTTCTCTTCTTCTTCTTACTTCCTAGTAGATGTGGGGTAAGCTATGTTATATATTATTTCAATGTTGGAAAATTTTACCAGTGACACTCTCTGGGCCTGGAGATTTTTGTTGGGATGGTTTTTAATTAGTATTCTATTGCTTTGTTGGATTTAATAGATAGTCTATTTTTACTCATGTCAAGTTATGATAAATCTTGTATTTTCTAGACAATTGTCAATTTCATATAGATTTTCAGAATCATTTGCTAAAAGATGCTTATAATATTCTCTTATTATCTATTTAATGTTAACAGGATTTGCAATGATGCCACTTTCTCATTTATTTTATTGATTATTGTCTTTGTCTTGCTAGGGGTTTATAAAATGTGTTAATCTTAGGTGCTATAGTTTGGTTGTTTGGTCCCTCCAAACCTCCTATTGAAATTTGATCCCAATGTTAGTGATGGGGGCCCAATGAGAGGTGTTTCAGTCAATAGTCATCAATCTATTATCATGAATAGATTGATTAATGCCCTCCCAGAGGGTGGGTGTGGGAGTGAGTTCTTGCTCTATTAGTTCCTGCAAGAGCTGGCTGTGAAAAGAATTTGGCACCTCCCTTCTCTTTCTTGCTTCCTGTCTCACTATGTCATCTGCAAATGCCAGCTCCACTTCACTTTCTTCCATGAGTGGAAGTAATGTGAAACCCTCATCAGAAGCCGAAGCTGATGCCATGCTTCTTGTACAGGTTGTAGAACTGTGAGCCAAATAAACCTATTTTCTGTATAAATTACCCAGCCTTGGGTATTTCTTGGTAGTAACACAAAATAGACTAAGACGTTAGGTTAATTAAACACTTGTTAAAGAATATATTCTGTATAATTTTAATGCTTTAATATTTATTGCTACTTTATGGTACAGTATATCATCAACTTATACATATATATATACTTATGTATACTCAAAAAGAATATATAATCTTCAATGTGTGGAAACTATATATATATTTTCATATATATAAACAATTTACCATATATAGTCAAATTGCTGTTTAAATGTTATTTTAATATTCAATGTCCTTATTGATTTTGTGCCCACTTGATTTATCAGTTACATGAGGAGGTTTTAAAATCTCTAATCCTAAATGTAGATTTGTCTATTTCACCTCTTAGCTCTATTTTTCACATATTCTGAAGCTATGATTAGGTGCCTGAATATTTAGATTGTTAAATTATAGAAAATCGATCTTTTCATCATTATGAATTGCCCAATTATTGATAATCATTATATTGAGTTTTCTATAGAACTACAGCAATTTTCTTTTGGTCAGTGTGCATAGCATATTATTTTCTATCCTTTTATTTTCAATATTTTACAGTTAATTGATAACTGCTTTGTGAGTCCAATTTAGGGAATATTAGGTACCCAGGGACTACTCTCACCTCCTTGTTTTCCAATATGAGTTTGCTACTTTTAAATAGTTGTCTCATTAAAAATAACTTTAAACCATTACAAATATATACTAAAATTTTTAATTAGAAATGATGGCCCTAATAGAAGGCAATAACCATACAAGTATAGATAACCATGAAAAGAATATGTGAAGCACATAGAAAAGAATATGCTGAAAAATCCAAATGATACAAGAAAAGAGGCAGTTATATTGCAATAATTGGCTAAGGATCTTAAGCAATTTCTTAGATGGGAAATTTAGCAGGTATCCATATGCCTAATCAAATGTTCCAAAATTACTGAATATAATTTCTTCTCAGCAGCACGTGGGACATTCTCCAAGACTGATCACATCTTAGACCACAAAATGATCTCAACAAATTCAAAAAAACTAAAATCATACCATGTATCTTCTCAGATTCCCATAGAATAAAACTAGAAATCAATCACAAGAGAAACACATAAGCCTACACAAAGTCATGAAAATTAAACAACTTGCTGCTGAATGGTTATTGGGTCAAGGATGAAGTTAAGATGGAAATCAAAAAGATGGAAAATCAAAAGATTCTTTGAACTGAACAAAAAAGGAGACACAAGCTATCAAAATCTATGGGAAACGCCAAAAGCATTCCTCAGGAGAAAATTCATAGCCTTAACTGCTTACATCAAAAAGACAGAAAGATCACAAATTAACAACCTAATGTCATTCCTCAAGGAACTAGATAAGGAAGAACAAACCAAACCCAATGCCAGCACAAGAAAATAAATAATGACGATCAGAGCAGAACTAAATGAAATGGAAAACAAACAAATAAAAAATACAGAAGATTGACTAAACATAAAGTTGGTTCTTTGAAAAGATAAATAAAACTGACAGACCTCTTGCTATATTAACCATCAAAATACTGTCATACTTCACAGGCCTAGAAAAAATAATTCTACATTTCTTTTGGAAGCAGAAAAGAGCTTTAGTAGCCAAAGCAATCTTAAGCAAAAAGAACAAATCTGGAGGCATCATGTTACCAGACTTCAAACTATATCACAAGGCTATCATAATCAAAACAGTATGGTATTGGTACAAAAATAGAGGCATAGACTAATGGAACAAAATAGAGACCCAGATATAAGACCACCTACCTACAGCTAACTAATCATTGACAAAGCAGATAACCAGGTACACTGATGAATAGAAGACTTATTCAATAAATGGTGCTGGGAAAACTGGATAGCCACATGCAAAAGAATGAAACAGGACTCATACTTCTCACCACTCACAAAAATTAATTTAAGATGGATGAAAGACTTAAATGTAAGACATGAAATCATAAGAATTCTAGAGGAAAATGTAGGAAAAACTCTTCTAGATATCAACCTAGGCAAAGAATTCATAAATAAGACCCCAATGGCAATTGCAGCAACAAAAAAATAAATCAATGGGATTTGATTAAAATACAAAGCTTCTGCACAGCTAACAAAACAATCAACAAAGCAAATAGACAACATAGAGAATGGGAGAAAATATTCACAAGTCATACGTCTGATAAAAGGCTGCAGAATCTGCAAAGAACTTAAGCAAATTAGCAAGAAAAAAACAAACAACTCCATTAAATAGCAGGCAAAAGACATGAACTGAAACTTTTCAAAAGAAGATAGTACCATCTGGGGGATGGACATGCTTCAAGCTCTGACTCCGGGGGAAAAGAGGGAAGTGGGGAAAGGCAACACACGTAACCTAAACATTTGTACCCCCATAATATGCCGAAATAAAAAAAAAATCAAGGCAACAACAAGAAAAAATTTGAAAAAATATCCTATATCACTAATCAGCAGAGAAATGCAAACTAAAATCATAGTGACATACCACCTTACCCATGTTAGAATGGCTTATATTAATATCTCCAAAAACAAAAGATGCCGGAGTGGATGCAGAGAGAAAGGAACACTTCTACAGTGTTGGTGGGACTGCAAATTAGTACAGCCTCTATGCAAAACAGTACAGAGATTCTGCAAAGAGATAAAAGTAGGCCTATCATTTGATCCAGTAATCCCACTACTTGGTGTCTACCAAAAGGAAAGAAGTCTTTTTATCAAAAAGGCACCTGCATTCAAATGTTTGCTGCAGTACAATTCACAATTGCAAAGATGTGGAATCGACTCAAGTGCCCAACAATTCATAAGTGGATTAATAAAATGTGGTATACGTATACCATGGAATACTACTCAACCATAAAAAAGATGAATTAATGCCTTTTACAACAACATGGATGAAACTGGAGACCATTCTTCTAAGTGAAGTATCTCAAGAATGAAAAACAAACACCACATGTACTCATTATTAAATGGGAACTAACTGATGAACACACATGTGCACAGAGGGAAGTAAAACTCAGTGGAAAGCAATTGGGGAGAGGGGAGAGGACAGGAGGGGCAAAAACCTTCCTAATGCATATAATGAACACTATTTGGGTGATGGGCACACCTATAGCTGTGACTCAAGCATTACAAGAGTGATCCATGTAAACAAAAACATTTGTACCCCCTTAATATTTTTAAATAAAATAAAATAAAATAAAATAAATATATAAAGGAAATGTCAGTTGGAGATTACTTCATTTATTCATTAGTTTGCTTATTTTAGAATATTAATACATAAAGATGTATTTAGGCATTTAGGATGGGGAAAATATTAATTATTTAGTTATTATTATATAATTAATTAATTATTATTAATTATCTACCTACAGGGATTGCTTTTAATCTCAATAACAGTGGTTTATAGATCTGGCTCATGTCAAATAACTACTGTGAACATCTAAATATCAATAGTAATACTTCTCATTGTGTGTCTAAAACATGTCAAACACTTTGCATATACTATTTAGTTGAGTTCTCACAATAAAATTATGTAGACACTTAGATTTTTATCTCACAGTGAGGAAACTAAGCCAATAGATAGCAGTGTCAGAATTCAAATCCAGGTTTCTTTCTTTTAACCTAAAACTGATAAATGTTTCACTTTGTCACATATTCATGCAATGAAGATTAGATTCTAAACTTAAGCATTTAAATTCTGATGTTTAAAGGAAGCTTAAAACATGAGCTACTTAAAACATTTCTCCACTTTTGATATTGTAAATCTAGTATTTACTTTTCAGTCCACTGTATTAGTCACTGTCTGAATATACTTATTTTTTTTTGCCTGAGCATTGCACATTCAACCCCTACTTAAATACTTAAACAAGCAGGGTTGTGTTTTAAATTTTCAATCAATGTGATCATTGTGATGTAGTTAACCAGAAACATGAAATCTAGTCATTGATGACTCAATACTCTGATGACAGGGTAAACTTTGCCACAAAACTGCCATTGGGCAACAGAACCCAGGAGATGATGCATATACACATGAAATGCTATCAACCAGACTTTTAAGAAAAAAGATTCATAAAAATTAGTCATAGAAGGAACACCCAGGAGTTTCTTTATAAGTTTCTGATGTCATCAAGCTATCCGTTGAAATTGCACTGTACAGTTAGAATAGTAAATCTCACTAACAGATTTCTTACTCACTTGGGTTTATAAAATAAAAAAAAATAGATAAATGTGTTCCCTTTTAAAAGAGTATATTATTTAGGGTAAAATACTAAATTGAAGAAATATTCTAAGTCACTTAATGCCTTGAGATACTTTAAGTGGCACCATAAAACAGGTAATTTAATCAACCAGAATCAGTTTGAATAAAGCAGCCTAAAAGAAAAATTCACATAACTATACAATACATGAGATTATTTTTAATCATTAATTAATATATTAGGTGTTATATATTATTTTTTTCTGTAAAGTATCTTAGGTATTCTTTTATTCACATATAATTTTAGTAACGTTATTTATAGAAGCAAAATTAATAATATTTTACTTAACTAAACATTAATATATTCTTATATTAAAAAATCATATTTGTCAAACTGTAATTCCATGTTCCTTTTCTAAAGCCATATCCAATATGTATCTACTTAGTTACTTTAATAACTTTAAACCCCAATTATTCCATGGCATTCCATAGAGTTAGCTGTATACATACAACTCTGGGTTTTTGAAGTGTTAATAGATCAATTTATCATTGTTCTTTTATAAACTTAGCTTTGTGTTTACTGAACTTATTTTCCAAATTTTATTAAATATCAAGGTAGGTCCATAAATCATCTGTACCTTATTGCTGAACAAACCCAGGTCTTGATTACTGATAAAGACTATTAGCTGTGTGTCTTCATCAATTTTGGATATCCATGATAATTTTATGTAAGAAAAATAGAAATTAGAAATTAGCAAAGAATCCACCTTATTGGAGTTGGGAAGCCCTCAGAGACAGAAGAGCATGAGGATCCACCTCTAGCCTAGCAGGAGCTGCTATCTGGAAAGTCCAGGCAGCCTAGTCTGCAAAAGCAAACATAAGAGAAAAGCAAAAATAAATCAAAAGAGAAGCAAGCAATAAAACAAAACAACCACCACAACAATAAACACCTATATAAAGACTCTGTGTCTATAGTAACCAACATTTGCTCTCAAATTAGCATCTGCAATAATAGAAACAGAATTTCTTGATGAAAGAATGTCTTACAAGACATAGGATTGAATAGACCTTTGCGACAGTATTCACCTTCTCGGAACTGTATTACTGGCAAATCACTGAGAGAAAGCCCTTATGCTGGGACCAGAGGCACCAGCCTCATACAGGAGACAAGCATATTTTTTCATACCTGGGAAAACAAAACAAAAGATAGAATTAAAGACAGGAAATAGACAGGCACATCTTGCTCTCCAGACTTAGTATAATCCTTTAAGACAATTCTCCAGTTGGGCTTCCCATAACAGGGCAGTGCACACCCTCATAGGCCAACTAGCACAGAATTGCTTCTGATGCCTTAGGGCCCTGCCTTCTTTCAGCTAGCACATTTCTTGCCTTGGCTGACAATTACAGCTATAGATTTGGATCGCTGCCCACAGGAAACCAACAGCCCTAGTATAACAAGACCAGGAAGAAAGATAATTTCTCTTGAACTGCTGACAGAAGGAGAAGAAAAGGGTTAGTTAAAATATAACAATCTGAAATGACTTTAAGCTTGAAGCTATCTGCTTTTCTGTTCTTAATGTAATACAAGACTTCCATCAACAAATATTTGTTGAGTATGTAAGTTGTGCTAAGGCATAGATTTTAGGTGCTGAGAGTTTAGCAGTAAACAAAAGAGAAGTAAATCCCTGTATTAATGACACTTACATTCTGTTGAACTTGCTTTAGGCATGTTTTACACAGCCTGAAGCTGTCTTTTTTTTTTTTTTTTTTAGCTTCATTGAGGTATATTTCACATACCATATAATTCATCCATGAAAAGTGGTCAATTCAATAATTTTTGGCATATTTGCAGAGTTGTGGGAATCATCACAATCTCATTTCAGGATATTTTCATCATCTCCAAAAGAAACCCATTAGCAGCAGACTGTGCCCTTACCTCCCCATCCTACCAGTTTAAGGCAACCAGAAATATAATTTATGTATATATAGATTTGCTGATTCAGGACATTTTATATAAATATAATCATAAAATATGTGATCTTTTCTTTGACTTAACATGATATTTTCAAGATGTACACATAGTGTAGCATGAATTCGTATTTTTCTCCTTTTTGAAGCTTTCTGCTTATATAGTTATTAATGTAAAATGAGACTTGTCCTAGTTTATGACCTTTTTAGCCTTTCCCATACTCCATAGAAGATTTCAGTTCTAATTGAGCATAATGCTTTGAATGACATGGCTTAATTTTAGAACTAGAAAACATTCAGAGAGCATCTAATCAACTTACAGATAAATAGATAGATAACTACAAAAAAAGTGGTTTGCTGAAGGTTTCATAGCAGAAATAGGCTGGAACCTATCTCTTCATACTCCTGGCTTGACTATTTATCACAGTGCTTACTTGGTGTGGATTTTGATAGTCTTTTATTTAGCTTTAGGATTCGGCAAACTCTTTAAATAGAAGAAAATGATTTTAATTCCTTTCAGTTTATAGACTATTGGATTTTCCTATACGAACAAATTTTTATTTGTTTCTCTTCTGTAATGTGAGGAGAGAAAGTATATAAATCTAGCCAATAAGATTTTCCTGATCATACCATAATGACCACCCAAAATCATACAGAATATATAGTTTAAAAATCATAATTGAACAGTGCTTGAGATTATAATGTTGCAAAGCTAGATTAAAGTTTTTCAATCTTTTCAGAACCTACAAATTGGCTCTTCAGCTTCCAGATGAATTAAACATAGCAGAGTATATGTTATCTAAACAGCAGCTAACACAGTTTTTTTTAAAGTATTCAGCTTCCATGTAAGTCCACATTCCCAAAGTAAAAGATGTATTTGAACAACTTTATATCTGATTACTCAGAAGTATCTAAAGAAATTCCCTGAGATTTTCGTGAACTTTATTTAACCCTTATCTTGAAGTTTTCTTATGGTCCTTATATTTATTTTATATTTTATTTTCCATATGGTTTCTGCTGTTGTGGCATTTTACTTTCATTTAATTTCTTTCAACTAAAATCTCTCTTCTCCTTCTCCCAACAACACCAACGATTAGAATCCTTAGGGTATGTGTGTGTTATGTTTAGATTTTCCTTCCTCTGATTACTGTAATATAGTGCAGGTATCATGTTCAGAGTTTATATTTCAAAATTATCCCTACCTCTCCAGAGTGCTGGTAGGTGTCTGTCTCAACATGTACTAAGAATTATGTATGTGGTATTCATTTTAACTGACTTCCTATTTTACCGCTGAAGGTAGAACTTGAGAAATTTTAGGAATTCCATCTAAACATTTGGTTCCATTTGATATATGTAAAAAGTGCAGGAATCTCTTACCTATATATTAATACAAAGTTGAATGTAGCTATTATTTATGTTGGTTATTTTTCCATATTTAACATATTCTTAAATTCTAACATATATCTTAAGATCTACTTTCATTAGTTCTTTAGGTACATATTAAGAACAAGAAAAGTTGATGTGGTAGAGAAAAGTAAACAGTAGGATATTATCTGAGAGAGACTTGAATGCACATTTCAAAAGAGTGAATCGTCTTTTAATTGCAGCGAGGATTCCCAGTCTCCATGACTTTACTTTCAGTTTTTCTCTGTCCTTCCTATCAAGACCTCAACATCTTGCACAACTTCTCAGGCCTAAGGCATATGGAGAACAGAAGTGCCTAGGCCAACTGAGCTGTCTGGTGCAGAAAGCTTGGAAGGGCTCTGATTCACAGGAAATATTTATTTTACTACAAAAACTTGTTTCTATTGAGTCCAGCAAAAAGCAACACATAACAATAAAATATATTTTGGTTGGCAAGCTGGGGACAAATCTAGGATTGTTTGTTTGGGTTTTAAAGTTATCTTTTCTGCTTTCTGAAGGGTATCCTGCCTAGCGTCTCCCGGGGTGCAGTGTGAATACTTGGACCCTAGCAACATTATTAGTGTTCTCTCTATATTTCCCAAGCCTGAGTCCTTCCTCAGACTTTTTAGAAGTTCCTAAAAGACCCCATAGGCTCTGTGACCTCACAACTAGACGTTAAAATTTTATAAATAAATGAATTGGATTTCCATGGTTCTTTTCTTATTTTCTTTAAAACCACAGCAAAATAATTATATTTTGTTCTGGTTTCTTTAAATAAATTTTATATTCATATTTTGATCACCTCCAATTTTATAGGACTATATTTATAGGAATATTTATAGGAATGTGTAGAAAGAGGTAATACGGAACTAAGAGGAACAACTCTGGAGCACCAGATGCTAAATAAGTTTAGTGATAAGTAAGGTGACCATACTTCTTGGTTTGCAAGTTTTCCTGGTGTAATTATTAATATTAGAATAACCTTAGTCCATTTTTGTATTGCTATAAAGGAATACTTGAGGCCGGGTAATTTATAAATAAAAGAAATTTGTTGGCTTACAGTTCTGCAGGCCATACAAGAAGCATGATGCCAGCGTCTGCTGCCAGTGAGGGCCTCTGGCTGCCTCCACTCATGACAGAAGGTAAGGGGAGCCAGCGTGTGCAGCCGTCACATGGTGAGAGGTAAGGGAGGTACCAGGCTCTTTTTAGCATCCAGCTCTTGTGGGAATTTATACAGCAAGAACTCACTCATTCCTGCAAGGATAGTACAAAGCCATTTGAGGGTTCTTTGCCCATGAACCAAATACCTCCTGCTAGGCCCTACCTATTAGGGGATAAAGTTTCAGTATAAGATTTGGAGGGATCAAACAAACCAGCACTATAGCACTTTCATATGAAAAAATGTTCTGATATGAAAAATAAGGTATATGCTTAAACATATGCATTTTTGCATTCATTTTTCTCAACACTCTATAGTTTAGCTGTGCAGAGGCACTTTTGTTTGCTGTTGCTCCTTTTGTGAAACTTTATTGATTTGAACTGTAGGTACCACACAAGGTCTTTGAGCACTGATGGATAATGATCTTCATTTACAAACAGTCTAGGAAACAGAGCATAGAAACTCCCTCTCTACCACCATCCCTAACATTTCCCTAGAAAATCCCTATTTTAAAAACAACTTTATTGAGATAATACTGATATATAAAAATTGTTGATACTTGTGCAACTTGATGCTTTGATATACATACACATTGTGAAATAATAAAGCTAGGTAACATATCCATTACCTCTACATTGTGTGTGTGTGTGTGTATGTGTGTGTGCTGAGGAATTTTAATTTAAGATCCATCTTCTTAGCAAATTGTAAGTATATAATACAGTACTGTTAACTAGCATCACCATGCAGAGGCATTTTTAAGTGTTGCCCAAATAGCTCTCCATTTCAGGTAAATAGTGAAGAGTTTTTGGTTGCTTTGTTAGAATCTATTACTTCCTTTTCTTGACTCTTCTGCTCTGAGTTTCCTTTGGACTGTAGGATTCAACCTTTCCCTACTCTTAGTCGACTGGTCCCAGCTCCAAGTGTACCCCAATTGCTGTAAACCAATAAGAGATAGTCTTAGGATGGACAAGTAACCAACCAGAGTCAATGAGATGTGATAAGCCCTCTGTGGGATTTCTGGGAAAGGGAAGTCTTCGGTTCTTCTTTGAATTGGTCATTGTGATAATGTAAGCCTAGAGCATCTGGAAGTCTGACAATGGAGCCACTACAGAGGAAGAAGCTTAAAGAGATGCCTCAAACAATAACATTTGGGTCCTGTATCAAACCACCTTTTTAAATAATTTGAAGTAATAGATTTTTTGTTTAATCCAGCAGTTCTCCTCGCACAGAAAAAGCACATTCCCATCTCAGTGCCTTTGCACAGGCTGTGCTCTTTACCTAGAAGGCACTTTCTTCTAACCTTTCAATAGCTGGTTTCCCTTACCTTTTAAAAATAATTATTCCCTTATTATGCAATCTAAAGCATCCTTTCCTACACCATTCTGCTTTGTCCTCATGCAATGCTTTATTTCTTGTCTAGCACATATCACTCTACACTGTGTTTCAATGGTTTGGTTTTGGTCTCCTCTCACTAGAATGTAAGCTTCTGAGAGAAGACACTTTCTGTTTCCTTCACTGATGCATCCAGAATAGTGCCTGGCACAAAATGTGTACTCCACAAACAATTTTTCATGAATGGATTATTCTTTATATTATTTAAAATTTCTATTTGTTTTGGCCCTGATTTCAAATATTATTTAGAGGTTCAAGATTGGGAGCTGGTCCCGATCTGTCAATTCTGATCGTTTGAAAGTTCCTTCAACCTCTGATATTTTTTACATTGTTCTGTGACATGATTGTTGCACAAATCTCCTCTCTGCTAGTGGTAAAAATCTTCAATCAGGCTGATCTATATTCAGTATCATTTTAACCATTAATAAACTGCTGTAACTCTGAAGGTAAGGTAATCCTTATCTAATCTTTCTAATACTCATGTTTTTAAGGGAACAATGGTGCCCTGGCCAGCTCCCCTAACTGCTGGGTTAGCTTTTAGGAGCTCATAGTTGCTCTATGTTTCTAGAAAATTGCCCTCAGCTGATGGGAAGCACCTTGGTAAGAAAGTTATTCCTGAGGAAGTTGTCGATAGCCAATAACTAATGACTAATAGGGAATGAACACAAAAGGTTAGGCCTCTTTTTGCAGGGAGATCATTCTAAGGTACAGTTTTGTTTAACTCTCTCCCTTCAGAGTTTTCTCTATGAGCACCCTTAGTAAATCATGTACACCTGGATCTTCATCTCTGGTTCTGCTTCTAGAAAAATGTCTCAACTTTACTAAACCCAACTGCTCTTTCCCAGTGCCTACAATAAATAAGTGCAGCAAGATCAACTCTAACAAACTCAAGACCAGAGCATTATGACATGATTGGATGTAAAGACCTCACTTTTATAGCAAAAAGTAAGATGCCTTCCATTACTGGTAACCCTCTTTTAGAATGTAGCAACAGCAAAGGTTGATTAAATTATCATATGCAAGTCTTGTGTTTAGCAATATGCACCCTATGCTCCCATTAACAGATTTTAATGCTCAAGCAAATAGCACATTTAAAACTAAATTTAATAACAGATTAAAAAATATATATATGCAGAAATATTTATATATATGGGCTTACACGTGGGTTAGTATACACACATACATTGTTTCGCTAAGAGAGCATAGGAGCAATGACCCCTAATAGCAATGACCACACATTACCTCTAGACCTTAGTTTCTAATGCCACTCTCCAATAAAAGGAATCAGGGATTTTTGGAGAGCTGATTGATTCTAAGACTAAAGACAAGATGAACCTGTAGCATGTTGTAGTGCAGAAAGTAAAATGATGACAACAAAAACAAGCCACCAAAAAAACCCAACAATGGGAGTATGTCTAAGTAGCTCATGTACCCCCTGTAAGGACTGCCAAATGGTGAAAGCTGGAACAACTTGGGTAACGAAGTAAATAATATTGGAATATGACCCAAAGTATAAAATAAATATCTATGAATTCATAATGACATAACAAACATAAACAAATGAAAGAGAATAGACCAATCTCCCCTGCAGATGGATTTCAAATATTTTATGTAGATACTCCCTCCTCAAGGAGATACTCCCCTTCTTAAGTGCAGGCTATGTATAGGGACTTTCTTCCAAACAGTATAATATGGAAAAAGAGAAAAAAGGAGTTTACAGTGAAAACACCTGGCAAACCCTATCTCAGTCAGATAATCGAGTTTAACACTGTCAGTGATGCCGTGTTGATAGTATGTTAATGTGATCTGATACAATGAGAATGGCACTTAACCTCTGTGGTCTTCCTCCCAAAAAGCCCTGCACATGAGAAAAACATCAGACAATTCCCAATTCAGGTACAGTCGACAAAGCATCTGATCTCTCAAAGCTGTCAAAGTCATCAAAAATGGGAGAAGTCTGAGAAACTGTCACAGCCAACAGGAGCCTAAGAAGACATAAAAACTAAATGTCATGTGGTATCTAGATCAGGCACAGTGGCTCATTGCCTGTAATCTTAATACTCTGAGAGGTCGAGGCAGGAGGATCACTTGAAGTCAGGAGTTCCAGACCAGCCTGAGTAAGAATGAGACCCCTATCTTTACAAAAAATAGAAAAACTAGCTGGGCATGGTGGTTCGTGCCTGTAGTCCTGGTTACTCTGGGAGGCTGAGGCAGGAGGATTGCTTGAGCCCAGGAGTTTGAGGTTGCAGTGACCTATGATGATGTCACTGCATTCTAGCTGGGGTGGCTGAGCAAGACCGTGTCTCAAAAAAACCCAAACTGAAACAAAACAAAACAAATCCAATGTGTCTCGATGAGATTCTATAACACAAAAAGGACATTAGGTAAAACCTAAAGAAATGCAAATGAAGTACAGACTTTAGTTAATAATAATGTATCAATTTTTGATTTATTAATTGTGATGTATAGACAATACTAAAGTAAGATATTAATTATAGGGGAAGCTGAGCGTGAAGTACAGGAACTCTCTGTACTATCTTCACCACCTTTATATAAATTTAAAATTATATAGACTAAAATTCATTTAAAGTTTTCTAAAATTAAATTTAGAATCACAACTTTATACTGTTCAAGGATTTTTAAATTCAAGAGAATGCCTACTCCAAAATAGAATATCTTAAATATAATTCTAATTATCACTAGAGGAAACCACTTTGAAGCTTTTAAAATAGTATTAATATTATTTTATATAGCCAAAGACTTTAAAGTCAAAATATTTTTTGACATTAATAATATTTAAAGAGTTCATCAAAGTGAAATTATTAATGTTTTCAACAATCCTTTAACATTATCTTTTACATTATCTACCATGTTTGGTTAAGAACCAAAATATTTGTTGTGATGTTGTAAAAGTTCATAATCCTCTATGATTGTAGAACATTTTCATTAATTTTTAACATATCTGACCCAAGTATTTTATGTGTTTCATAGAGAATAGTATTTGGCAGGATGAAAACTAACATTTCTTGAGTTTTGTGCTCCGCCACGCTCTAGAATCTCGTACCTTGATCCAGTTCCTCCTTACCACACCCTAAGTGATCCATAGTTTAACACATTTTAAAGAGGGAGAGATGACTCAGTGACTATGAGGCAACCCTAGTGAAATATCAGTAGAGCACAAAGTAAGGTGCCTTCCAGTACGGATAACCCTCTTCTATTTAATAGAATGTAGCAGCAGCAGCAAATGTTCATTAAATTATCATATGCAATTTATGAGATACCTTGTGTAACTGAGAAAAGGCAGATTCTTTATCTATGGTACTCACTATTCTATCCCCAGAATCTAGAACAGTGGTAGGAAGATTGAGGACTCCGATAAAATATGTGTTGAATAAGTGGATGAGAATAAATGGCCTTTTCTAAATTGATACAATTACTCAGAATAAAATCCAAAGTTATTAATATTACCCTTGCCTACAAGGCCTTATCATGAGCTTATCTCATGGCAGGTGAAACATAAGCCACCTTAAAAGAGAAGCCCTGAAGGAAAAATATCTGCTTAGGGGTCCCATGGCCACCCAGTGCAGTGCCCTTAACATAGAAGATATCAAATAGTTGAATCTCCAATGAGCTTATTAATGGGCCACAAATAAAAGAGAAATTTAGACAAATTGGGAAAAGCATTTAGATTTTCTTAGATTTCATGCTCATGAGTAAATCTCTCTGCTCAGAGGAATTATGCAAATGAAGGTTCTGATTTTATAATATATGCAAACTCCTGTTTTTCAGGAGTTGATTCAATCCATTCATTGCATGGTTTTCCTATTCATCAGATTGTATAGTTTTTATTCTGACTGTAACACACGGAAAAAACATAATGAAGCACCATGCTATCAAGTGACTTCATTTACAAACAGCTTAAAGGGAAACATAAAAATAGAAACCCAAATGCAGACATATTTTGAAGCAATGCTGTATAATTATCAGTGAGTGCAAAGAGGAGACAGTGTCTCTGATATACATCAAGCAGCAAAAAACGAGTTCTGTCTGGAAATTCCATTTTATTATGCAATGTATTTTAGGGGCATATGGGGAGTAGATTGTAAATATAGAGTCTAGATGCAAGTGCTACATAAATGGAATTTTCATTACTGTGAAATCACTGCTTTAGCACTTTCATACTTTAAAAAATATCATAGAACAAAAATTTTTATAGCATTTAAAGCTAGTCATTTTTTAGTTCTCTAAATTTCCCCTTATTTTTAAGTTTAAGCCTATTCTAAAGTCACTTTAAATAAGTACATAAGTATAAAGTTCATTGCTTTAAAAGTGCTAAGTTAATTTTTTGTCAATGTTAGTGGTAGTCTTAATTTTTTTAGAATTAATAATATTTACAAATTATTCAGGTAATAGCTTATTCTACTGATACAAATTAAGGTTGAGTATATGGGATAGAAGTCCAACTAGAAAACATTAAACTAAACCAAAATAGATATATTAATGGTTACATCTTTCCTAATTTTTTTTGTATCCTTTTTTCCAATTGTTTGTACCTGACAAAGGGAATTTTCTTCATTGACCTTTCTGGTTTAAAGGCCAATAGGATCAGTTTCCCAGCCCCCTTATTTTTTTCTTTTGCCTCATTTTATTAAAGTTGACCCAAGGATTTGAATTAATGACATGCTGACCTCCTGCTCCAAAGCAGGAAGAAAACCCTTCACAGCCTGTTATGCCCATGGATATGAAACAGACCTTTGTTTCCCCACCTTTACATCTGTTAATTTTGTCCCCATCAACCCACAAGCAAATTCTGGTGGCATTCAAAGGAAGACCTCTTTGCTCTTGATTGGCTAAAATCAGAGAAAGCATGTTTGGAAAAATAAATCACAATCTTGAAAGAGTTGGTGGTGACACACCAGAAATCTCCAAAGAATAGAGAGGTGTACTGAATTCAGGAAAAGGACATTTCATAGGGCTAACATTACATTAAGTAGAAGCAGAGAGGGATATGCTTAGCAGCCATCTTTTCATACACTTACTGAGCAGACACTGCATTAGGGCTAGAGACACCTCAAATTCCATGCTCTTTTAGAGTTCATATTCTAGTGGGAAAAATGTAGGAGACTGACTAAAAATAGTCAGTTAATAGCACTTAAGAATAACAGTAAAAATGACAATACTAATATCAGAAATAATAACTGCCATTTTTGAGTATCTGCCTATGTCAAGCACTGAGTCATATTTTTCATCTTATTGTTCTCACATCAAACATTGGAGATGATATTTACAAATGAGACAGTGATGTGAAGACACATTAAATAGTTTACCAAAGATATGAAAGGTAGTAAGTGGTGGAGTCAGGATTTGAATCTTTGGTCTGTCTCAGTCTGAAACCTAGGCCTTTTAACTTTGTTAAACTGCTTTTCAAAAATAGCCAACAATTTAAGTTAGAAAGCAAATCCTTTCTTAAAAAAGAAAAAATATTATGTCTCATTTCTAGAAATATAATATCTAGAGGGAGGATGGCATTTACACACAAGGAGACTTAATATCATTGTGGTTAATAACAAAAATTCTGGAGTCAGACATTCTGAGTTGAAACCTAACTCCACCACTAACTAGCTATGTAATGCTGGACCAATTACTTAACTCTTCTCTACCTCCATTTTTTCATCTATAAAAGGGATTATAACAGTACCTTCTTTGGATTCTTATGAACATTAAATTAGTTGATGCATATAAAGTGCTTATAACAGTGCCTAACTATAAGCAATCAACAAATATTAAGTATTGTTATTTTTATTAATCTGTACTCTCTGAACTAATTGAACAGACCTAAGTGGGCACCGTACTTTTAAGAAAATTTGTTAATAATCCTTCTATCCCTCCCTGCAAATTTCAGTTTCTTATATTCCTGTGTTTCCTCCACTCTGAGTAAATATTGGTCACTCATCTATATGTCCTTCTTCTTCATTTCAATGGCTTCTTTTTACTTTTTAATCTCTCATTCTTATTCTTCTACAGCTATATTCTTTTTTTTTGCTTTCAATATACATTAACTTACTTTTTATTTTCATCACAATGCCATAAAGTAGGTTTTGTTATTACCTCGTTTTACATATAAGGGAACTGAGGGACAGACAGGCTAAGTCACTTACCCAAAATTAAACAACTATTAGTTTGCAGAGCCAGGATTTGAATCAAGGCAGTCAGTAGAGTCAAGACTATCTTTGAGAAGCATCCAACTCATCTCCTGGCCCATGGTGAGTACCCAATATATATTTCTTACATGTCCTTTTACCAGCTTTTGTTGTTTTGTTGACTTTTAACTGCTGAGACTCATCTGACACTTTCCCTGCTTTTACTTTAACGTTAATAACTCTATGAGCACTAGGACCCATAACCATGGTGCAACACAAATCTTTCTGCAGCTACAGCAGGCAGCTAGCCCCAGAAGCTCAGATTCCATTCAGTTTGGCTAATCCCACCTGCTAACCTTTCTTTTTTTTTTCCCTTTTTTCCTAAATTTCAGAATATTATGGCGGTACAAATCTTTTGGTTACATGGATTACTTTTGTACTCCTTGAGTCAACGTTATAAGTGTGCCCATCACCCAGATAGTGTACATTATACCCGTTAGGTATGATTCCACCTATCCCCTGTTTCCCCCTCCCACATGCATAATTTCTGTTGAGTTTTACTTCCATTTGTGCACATGAGTGCTGAATGGTTAGCTCCAATTTAATAGTGAGTACATGTGGTGTTTGCTTTTCCATTCTTTAGATACTTCACTTAGGAGGATGGTCTCCAGTTCTATCCAGATTGTTGCAAAAGGTATTAATTCATCTTTTATGTCTGAGTATACTCCATGATGTACATGTACTATATTTTATTAATCTACTCTTGAATTGATGGGCACTTGGGTTGATTCCACGTCTTTGTAATTGTGAATTGTGCTGTAATAAACATTCTAGTACAAGTGTCTTTTTGAAAAAATGCTTTCTTTCCTTTGAATAAATACCTGGTAGTGGGATTGCTGGATCAAAGAGTAGTTCTACTTTTGGTTCTTTGAGTTATCTTCATACTACTTTCCATAGAGGTTGCACTAGTTTGCAGTCCCACCAGCAATGTACGAGTGTCCGTTTCTTTCTCTCCACATCCATACCAACGTCTATTGTTTTGGGACTCTTTGATAAAAGCCATTCTCACTGGGGTTAGGTGATATCTCAGTGTGGTTTTAATTTGCATTTCTCTGATGATTAGTGACGTTGAGCATTTTTTCATATGTTTATTGGCCATTAGTCTATCTTCTTTTGAAAAGTTTCTGTTCATGCCTTTTGCTTACTTTTTAATGGTGTTTTTTGATTTTTTTCTTGCTGATTTGCTTGAGTTCTTTGTAGATTCTGGTTATTAGCTCTTTATTGGATTTCTAGCATGAGAATATTTTCTCCCATTCTGTAGGTTGTCTGTTTGCTCTGTTGATTGTTTCCTTAGCTGTGGAGAAGCTTTTTAATTCTTTAGTCTCTATATTTTCACTTTCTTCTTCCCTTGTCTCCATTTCAAACTTTTAAAGTTGATTTATAATTTACACTACAATTTTTACATTATTTTTCTTACAATTGACCCCACTCTACAACTCCTGCTATTCAGTCAGCATTTTATAATGTTCCTTTCTTCCATTTTTTGAGGTATCAGTACAGCATGTAGCACAGTGTTGTGCACACACCCAAGTAGCGCTCATTTGTTGATTAGGTGAAGAAGCCTTGTGTATCATTATTTTGTAACTTTGTGTCACCTTTCAGAAAAGTAAGTAAAAAGATAACGAACAGTAACTTCTCCTTTATTTTTTCTTTTTCTTTCCTCCATTTTATTTTTGGACTCAACCTTTTTCTGTAAGAGCTTTATTATATTGTATTATGTTACATCATATTGTATTTTATTATAAATGCTGTATGTTCTTTCATTTTGGGAAACATTTACTTTGATTTGTGTGAACTCTTTTCACCCTCAAATCTCTCTTTTTTTCACTGTCTTTTGGACATATTACAAATGAACATGAACATTTTCTGAACTGTAATCCAGTGCCAAGGTGGAGTGGGTTCTTCTGACCACTACATTGTTATAACAAAACTCACATCGTAATTTTCCCTCAAATGACATCACAGGATTTTCTATCCAAAGCACGAATATCTTTGGATAAAGGGGCCAACCAGAAGTGAAAATAGATGTAGGAAAATTATATATTATACTTTGTAATGTTTGTATTCAGCACATTTTGACCCAACATCTGTCCCTTAGAGGTAGTCACACATATCTATGGATCTTTAATAGTTGGGTATCAAAGCACAAAATACTTTGAAGCAATTGATTTACAATCAAAAGTCTTTGAAATCCATAGAAATGACAATTTTTGCTTCAGATATTATCAGCCTATTACAATTTTACTTTCATAATAGAATAAAGGTATATTGCAATGTAACAGCTAGGTGATTTATACTACATGGAAAACATCTTCCTCCAAGATCAACATGAAAATCTCTATAATTGGGCCACATTTAAGTGTCAGCTGAAATGCACCACTCAATGTGTGTTAACCATCATCTCAATGCTATCCCAGGGAAAACATGAGGATTAAAAAAAAAAAACACCCAAAACAAAAAAGAGCAGGGCCTTCTCAGGCTGTCTCCTTGCCCTCTACCTGAAACATGGTCCTCAGACCAGAAGCACCAACATCTCCTCTTGACCAACACTTCTCAAACTTGAGTATGCTTATGAGTCAACCTAGATTCAGGAGCACTTCTATAATAGTACGCTTCCAGTTAACACTAAGACTGTGGCCACATGTTCCACATTTGGAGTAGAAAAGGTTCTAGAAAATCAAGGGTAACTACTGTTGATGTTGTACTTTAATACCTAAATACTTTAATACCTACCCACAACGATGTTATTTCATGGCAGTATAAACTTCAATATGTGTATCTATGAAGTATTTTGAAAATAGTAAATATTTATTGAATATGGATTTATGAAATAAAATTCAGAAATAAAACCTCCTTATTAGAGGAAAGAGTTAACTGATATAGTTTTCTGCAGCATGAAAATCACTGTGGAAAAAAGTCAGAAGAATTTTTATCAGACTATTAAAAGGAAATGCATGTATTCACTGAAAAATGGCACATATGATGTTAAGGCCATGATTTAGTTCCAAATTTCACTTAATAGCCATATCCTGCTAGTGATTAAATTTTTTTATGAATTCCTGAAGAGTTTTTAAAAAAGCACTTGTTTTTAAATGTGTATGAGTAGCCTAATTTTTTTCCCTCACAAGGGAAACACTAGTAAAATCAAAATGTTTGGCAGTCACTAAATTGTCAAAAACTTTGAAATCTCTGTCTTAATACATTAAGAATGTGCAATTGTTTTGACAATTCTACTCCCTACTCTGAATGAAATAGTTATTTTTACTACCTGATTAATTTAATACCTGGTAGGTGTGGCATATCTTGCTAGGCAACATTATGTAAAATGAGATATCATTGTGTCAATAAAATATCTGTAACACATTCATATACAAGAAATTTTGGAGTTTTCAGAGTTGCAAGAGTCCTTGGATATTGCATGGTACATTTCTCCATTTGACTAAGGGGAAAAATCAAAGGTTCAATAAAGCTAAGTGATTTATCCAGAGTCCCACTCAGCTAGCTAGTAACAGAGCTAGGAAGAGAGCCCAAATCTCTTGATGCCTAAGATTTTTTTCCATAATAGTTCAAATTTTCAGCTTATCTGTGTTCAGCTTTTCAAAAGCCTGGAAAATAATGATGACAATAATGGTAAATGGGTACAACATAAGAAAGCCCACACCAGAATTATATATTTGCTCAATTTTTCCTGTTTCTGTTTAAATGGAATTAAAAATATTTACAAAAATATGCATTGACTATGAAAACAAATAATTCTGATGGCAAGTTTTCAAATAAGTAATGATGTATTCATTGGAAATAACTTACCTTGAAAAATTAGAGAGTATAGGGTTTAAGTTTGAAAAATAAAATCAGAAATTCAATGCAAATATTTGAAGTACAGATATTACTTTTCTTGTTTTGAGTATCCTAATTAATGTTCACATAATTAAAATTACGGCAACTGTGGATTCTCATCTGCCCCTCATAGCAGAAAATCCGGCCTTTCTGCAGTATACCAAACTATTCATAAGGACCCCAGTCTTGCTTGTCCTGGCTTGTGGAATTCATCCTTCTCCCTGATGGCCTGCTAACATGGCCAGAGTCTGAGAACTCAGGTGGACTTCATCAAGTCAAATTTATGCAATAGTTGGCTTTCCCATAGACTCTCTTTGTGGTTCATCGTTCTCCAGTTCCGAAATTGTTCCCCTGGCTAAAGTTCAGAGCAGTTCAGATACCTGGTACAGGGCCACAAACAACAGAAATTGCCACAAAGCTGAAGCTCTGTGTCAGGCAGAAATAAAAGTCCAGAAGTCAAGTTGGCTGTAAGGCAAGGCCTTTTTCAATGCAGCTGCTCATTCTTTGGGGAAGTACCCCTCCCAGTATTAGGTTCATTAAGGAGGTTCCACAGAAAAAAGATTTTCCTTGAGCCTTAACTATGACAGATTTAAAGAATAGATTTTTCAATTTGCCTGTTTTTTTAGTTTTTCAAACTTGTCCACAATCACAGATCGGAGTAGATTCCAGAATAAACCATAATTATGCTCAAATGTAGCCCTCCCTAGGACAACATCAGGCTGAAGTCCCCAGACCAAAATCTCTCTTCTATACTGGGGAGTGTCTTCTGCACATGGACATGCTTGCTGATTTTCATGATAGCGATCTCAATGGAACTCTCCCTGGTAGTAAAAATATTTTAATAATTTTCAATCTCAGGGAGAAAGGCTATGGTTTCACTTCCCTTGCAATGAGAAGTCTCTTTGGGCTCTTAGGTAAAATTTTGGCTGTAAATACACTTAACAGTGGGGTACTGCCTAAAACCACATACCACCAGCACATAAACCCTAGGCTCTTGAAATGCTCAAGTATCCTAACATATTCTTTTCAGAATAGCATAAATACATATTGTCCTCACATCTGTCTATATAACTAAAGGGATGGGGAAATCTGTTGCAATAGTGAAAAGACATATTTCAAGAAAGTGTATTGTTACTAACTTTTAAATATCAGTTCCACGTCTAGAAAAAAATAATTTAACATTTCATACTCACTGCAGATAGATATAGACAAGAATAGCTATAGACAGTTCTTTAGAAGACTGAAAATAAATTTAAACAATTGATAGCAAAAGAAACCTAGTATAAGAGGAAAGATGAATATATAACTATTATGAAATTTTTTTGTTTCCTTAACTGATGATTGACTTATTCATACATTCAAAAAGGTTTATGAAGCATCTACTCTATAATAGAAAAGACATTTTTTCTTTGATTAAAATTCTCTATGTGTATACTTTTAACTATAATTATCTCTTTCAGTTGTACTCAACATTTCAAATTCTCCTTATTACCTTTACGCAATTTAGGAAAGCTAGGTTCATTGACTTTGTGTAATGGACTAAAGAATGCATTACTGTATCCTTGAATTAAAAAAAGTTGTTAAAACCTCAAAATATTTCCATATTTTCACCAGTTCAAATATTCAAAAAATAAATTTGGCATCTGGCTGATAACATCTTTCACCAAAGACTTCATACCTTAGAATACTGAGTATGATTTCACTGATTCAGTAAGTACTTACTGAGTATCAGCTGTTGCTTTGTACTGATATAACTGCTGAGATACAACATCGAGTAAGATACCTGCAGGTATTAAAATTGAGATTCAGAGACTCAGAAATGGCTCTAGACCTCACTGAATTATAAATTTCAGTGTCCTATAGGATTTACAGTGTGTGTTATGCAAATTTTAAACTAATCATAATTACTCAACAATTTTGTATGGAGTTTTGGTAGGTTTGTTTCCTCCAAGTGCACTATTCTAGTTATATCTGGCAGGAACACAGTTAAGCAAATAATGAGAGATAATATACAAGATATTCCGAACATGATTTAGAGATCTAAAACATCAGTTTAATAAATTTAGATTACATTCTCTAGCAAATGAAAAAACTCCTTTAGGTGAGTTAAACAAATGGCCTTATTTTATCTATAATGGCTAAAAGAAGGTTCCCACTAGAGTCACAGAAAATTGTTGGAAGTTTATAACATACAAGAGGATTGCTGATTAGGCCTGAACTGGGTGATAATGGAAGAGTTAAATAAAAAGTAATGGATGTGAAAGATCTACTTGTCTCCATCTTTATTCATTTTAGCTCCCTTGCTCAGCTCTGTAAGCCAGCAGACTGACCCTTACAGGCACCAATTCCTGGGCTCCTGTGTCATGTCACTGGACTTCTATTAATAACTAGGTTCAGCCAGCAGAAGGCTAAACTCCTTCCTTCTTTCACTGGTGTCTCCAACAGGAGCTGCTTGTCTTCTGTGGCTCCAGCCTCCACTGAACAAGCCTGCTGCAATGTCAGCTTCTGGCTGAGCTACATAGCTCTGCCTTCTCCCTTTATGCCTCCAGTCTAGGGGTGAAAGTTACTTCCCGCTGCTACTAATCTCTAGGTTCC
This sequence comes from Lepilemur septentrionalis, assembly GCA_963573855.1. Lineage (NCBI taxonomy): Eukaryota > Metazoa > Chordata > Mammalia > Primates > Lepilemuridae > Lepilemur > Lepilemur septentrionalis. Next base: position 19,550 of record CAUYMX010055440.1, on the reverse strand, counting down.
TTCACTCTTCCCTGGTTGGTTTCTCAGCCTCTTCCATTAGCTTCATGATGAATTTTCTGGATTGAGTTTGCTCTATTTTTAAGCTTCTGAATCATGTTTTGTTTGTTTCCTGACTGGATTCTGACTGATAAGACATATGTCATGTATTCAGTGCTTCCAGATTAACATGTTCATGTACTAATGAGGTATCATTTAAGTCAAGGGCACAGTTGCATTTTTGTCAAAAGCAGATGCAGGTGGATCTTTCTATGGCTTGTACATCAGATTTTCTTGATTGAAACTCTTTTAGCCAAGCAATAGAAACTCATTCCTATTAGCTTAATCCACAAAATTTGTGCATGGGAGATTGTTAGATTTAATAGAAAAACAGGAAGGCAGGAAATAAAGCTAACCACCTGAAACTGTAACATCATGCATTATCTTCCTAGGGCTGCCTTAACAAAGTACCAAAAACTAGGTGGCTAGAAACAACAGAAATTTATTGTCTCATAGTTCTGGATGCTAGAAGTCTGATGTTAAGGTGTTGTCAGGGCTATTCTTCCTCTGAAGGTTTAGAAGGAGAGTCTTTCCATTGTTCTCTCCTTGCTTCTCATGGTTGCTGGCAATCATTGGCATTCCTTGGCTTCTACACGCATCACTATGATCTGTGTCTCATCTTTACATGGTATTCTCTCTGGTTATCTTAATGTTCAAATTTCCCTCTTCTAATAAAAACACTAGTCATTGGATTAGGGCCCACCGTAATCCAGTATGACCTCAACCTGTTGACATCTGCAAAGATCCTATCTCGAAATGAAGTCACATTCTGGGTTCCAGGTGGACATGAATTTTGGGGGAACATTTCAACCCAGTACACATTAGGAACCAAGATTATATTTGCATTACGATAAATCCCAGTAATTGAAAGTAATCTGGGACAGTCTTTCCCATGTAACTTTAACAAATACAATTGTAAAGAAGTATACTTAGCTTGAAGTCATTTATCAAACATTCCAACAGTGTAATCCTGTACTGGGTTTATAAAATACATTTTGGATATTAAATATATTGTCTCTACATTTAAAAGCAAAAAGTGAAAATGAAACTTTCAGAGAATAAAAAAACATTTATTTAGCTATACGATTTATCTTATATTTTTCTACTGTGAAGCTTAGAGTTAAAAAATTACATATAATTATAAAATTCATGATTAACCAAGTTCTTACATCAAATAGTCTACAAGTATATTTGAAATGGGCAGGAAACAATAAAATGCCCTTAATATTTTTTTCTGAAGACTATTCTCACTTGAAAATGATACTAATTTCTTCTCGAAGTTGCTTTTTGTTGTCAAAAATGGTTTGGCTAACCCTGCTAAATATTATTAGTGTTTTTAGCCTCCTAACCCCTGCCACAATATTTCATGCTTGATATTGTTTAAAAAGCATAAAGAAAATATTTTAAAATTTTATAAAATATTTTTAAACAATCTAGAACTAAATTTTCAAGTTAATATTTTAAAATAACTTAAAGTTGTTAAAAGTGTTCAGCTTTCAAGTTACTTTTTGTTCAAATTTTCCTTTTAACAACAGTATGCTAATTTATAATTATAAATATTTGTGACATTATTGACCCATCCTTACATGATTAGAGTAGTAAAAAGGACAATACTGATCTGTTCTCAACCTCTGTTCTTTTATTTACCACTTTTAAAATATGTATCCCCATAATTAGTTTGAAAAAATACTGATTATACTACACATTTACCTATCTATAGATCTATATATCCAGAAAAGAGTACTGATTTTTCCTGAGCATTTGTGTTTTGGGAAACCTCAGGGTTACTATTAAGAAGAGGAAAATTTGGACACAGAGACACAGACACACAGGGGCGAAAGCCATGTGAAGACAGAGGCAGAGATTGGAGGGATTCATCTACAAACCAAGAAATGCCAGAATATAGAAAAGGCAAGGAAGGATTTTTCCCTAAAGCCGTTGAAAGGAGCATGACTCTACCAACACCTTCATTTTGGACTACTACCCTCCAGAACTATGGAAAATACATTTCTGTTGCTTTAAGCCACCTGTTTACTGCAGCCCCAGCAAACTAATGCATATTCCTAGATATTTGCACAAGAGGAATAAAAGCATATGAGCATATGTCCACACAAAACTTTGAATACAAATGGGTATAGCAGCTTTATTTGTAATAGCCAAAAACTGGAAACAAGACAAATGTCTACCAACAGCTGAATGGATAAACTAATTTTGGAATACCATTATACAATGTAATATTAGTCAGAAATATAAAAAAAATGAATAAATTATGGAGACATGAAACAACATCAATGAATCGTAAAATAATCACGCTGAGTGAAAAAATCCAGAAATTAAAGAGTGCATACTATATGGTTCCATTTATATAAAATTCTAGACAATCTAAAATAATCTACCATGATATAAAACAGATCAGTGGTAGCCTAGGGATACACAGGGAGGGTAGGGAGGGATAGGAAGAAATACAAAGGGACATGAAGAAATTTTTGTGGGTGATGGAAAAAGTTCATTATCTTGATTTGTAGTGATGGTTTCATGGCTGTGTACATATGTCAGAGCTCATTAAATTATACACTTTAAAATGTGCTGTTTATTGTATATCAATTATACTTCAATAAAGCTGAAAAAATTGAATTCACTGGGATGAACGCCAGGAGAAAGAAAAACCCTGAGATATTTTGGAGATGTGCTGGGAAGGCACCTAGTCCAGGCTAATGCTTGGAGGCACAAAAATGCTACTTAAAGAAGACATCACGATTTCATATTGAAGGAAAAATAAAACTTATCTGGAAAAGTGGAACTTGTTAGTTGGGAGGACATCCTAGTATGAGGAGCAAACTGTACGGACACAGAGGCAGACCACTTTGGAGAACTTCCACAGTCTGAAGTACTTCATGCAGGCTGAAGTAAAGGCTGACAGGCGAGAGGTGGGGGCAGATGAAGCTAAAGAGGAAACCAGGGAGGATATACACAGCAGACCTACATTCCATTTTAATGAGCTTGAATTTTTTCTTGAAAGTCATGGGGAACTTTTGAGTGTTTTTAAATGTGACATGTTCTATCTATACTACTTCTTTAATAAAACAATTCTGAATAGAAAACTAAAAATCATAGCTTATTAGTCACAGGTAATAATTGGCATTTCTGAGGGAAAAAAATCAAAAAATTCTGTCATCAATTATAATCCAATTTTGTTTATTCTGACTAAAGTTCTTTGAAATCACTACATTTGTTTATGGAAAATTCCATCGCAGACTTGGAGCCATCCTTTCAATAATATAAATATTAGCTAGTATCACATTACAAAGGATAATTTTTTTTAAATTTAGCATAGTTTTCTGTTGTCTGGTTTTTAGATTAAAGACATTGTTCTATTTTATTTTAAATCTTAAATGTCTCTCCAGAATTAGAAACCTGATATCTCTTAACCTCAACCAAAAGAAAATACTAGAATATTATAGAAGAAATGGTTCATATAAACCCATTACATTCACATTTCTGCTAATTTGTCCCTCTAATTGTCTCACCCTATCATATTTAATGCTAATACCTGTTATATGTCCTTCCTCACACTCAAATATATACAATTATCCATGCATCTTGAGGTTTTTGGTACCATTTCCATTTATGAAAATTACATTATATATGAAGCTTGGTTTTTCTCACTTAGCATCATGGACTTTACTGTGGGATATGTATTTCTACTTTTACAATAAAAAATTACAAAATATATACCTCTTGTTTTACACAAGAATTATGTACAGTCCTGACTTTTAAATGGCTAAAGCTTAAGTTTCTTTCCAGATTTGATACTTCTCAATTACGTGCAATACCAGCCAACTCCATCTGGGAAAATCCAAACTAAATCTCTACCTTGGATATTTTGAGAGCAATGTCCCTGCCATCCTGCAAATATTGTATTGACAATGATAAGTTTTTATAAAGCTGATGAGTTTCTTCTTGGTTGTGTTTCCTCAAACACTTGAGCTCTTCCAGACCATCCCTTCCAAAATTCATGGAAGAAAATTCCTCTAGTTTTTATTCCTATAAACCACAGAGCCTGAGTTTTTTCTGTATTAGCTTGAGTACTCTGTAAAGTATGAGAGAGAGAAAATTTCAAGCAGAAAGCTTACTAGGGTATTAGGCTACACATGTATAAATAAGTCTTGAGGGAGGGAGTCTAAGCAAAGTTCCATAGTATTCACTATAATAACCAATTGCAGAATAATAAATTATAAACTAAAATTTACCTTTGTCTTTAGCTCAAGTTAGAATGTTCTGAAAAGAAGCTGCTGTTTAAGCTTCGGCCCCAAATATAAATGATTAGTGAGCACATGCGTGTCTGTAAATATGTGTTATAATCCATATACTGAAATGTCCTTCTTAAAATAGATAGGTCATCCAAGCTGGTTCAGATTTAGAGACCACTTATTATCATTCAAAGCTAACCTGCCAGAGCTATGAGTAATGCTAATGGAACATCCCTGCTGAATTGGAATAAATGAAATTTGCGCAATTATAAATCCTTTATTTGATGAGAGATTTTTACTTTGAGGTCCTTTTCTTTATAAATCTGAAAAACAAGATAATAGTTTCCAGTTGAGAAAAGATTTGACCACACTTCTTTCCTTACTAAAGTTAGAAATCTGTGTTAGCTAGGCTCTTACAGTTCCAAGGAACACTGAAGCACTTCAAGTAACTCAAATAATGTGAGTTATAGTATTATACTTACAGCATAAAATATATGTAGAATATATAATATGAGTTACAAGTATTTTGGTATAAGCATATATGTAGAATTAAGAAAAACAAATATTTCAACCATGGGTAGAGGCTTCATGGAGCCCAAGAAAAGCTCAACAACTAGGCCTCTTTAAAAAAGTAATTATAGTATAGTAACTAAATATAGTAAGTATAGTATAGTTAGGCCTACCAAAAAGGAAAATGGAAAATAGTTCAGGTTCAAGATTCATTACCGTCTTAGCACAACCTCTTGAAATTCCTTCCAGAGCAGGAGAGAGAACAACCATAGATTTTTTAAAGTCTATGTTTCCACTCTGTTCTCACAATCTGATGACTCTTTCTCATCTCACTCCAAGTCTACACTTTGACCCCCCAAGATTGATTGAATAATTACCATAATTTTTATTTGAGTGCAGACTTGGAATCATGTAGTCTCATGTATACGTTTACAGATTAAATTCTGTTGTGTCAGGTGGCCATGCCTGTTCCAAACAGCTAAGGACAGGGTTATAATGGCATAATTCAGATATGGCCATATGTGCTGACAGAACTATCTAGAAATATTTTACCAGCTGAGGTTTATAGTCAGGGCACTTTCAGTTAAAAAGAACAAAAGGTAGTAAATATCTAGTGTCATGTGGATAGAGGAATGCTTAATTACATTTATACATTTGAAAATGAGATTTCCATATATAAGCTAGTACTTAAAGGCACAGATCTGTTCACACACACATGAACACGTGCACGCAAGCACAACTGAAACACCTCTGAATAGGCTTTAAAATTTATTCATCACCGTCAACTGTTTTGATTTCAAGATAAGAGAGCTATAGGTAAAGGATAGCAAGTACTGGAAGAAATAATCAGTGTATTATTGAATAGAATTAGTAGGAAATTTTAATAAGAATAAAGCAGCTATTAATAATGACATATTCTCAGAAGAGAGCTAGATATATTGCCAAGATGAAGGATTCTAGTTTAGACTTGAGGGAAAATTTGATTTTAAGCACTGATCTCAACAAACATGAACAATCATAGACCAGTGTCAGAGAGGGTTCTTATTATAGGGAAGTTTATAAAGTTTAGAAAATAATTATCTATAGCACGTTTCTTAATTATGTGATCTTCTTCAGTAAGTTTACAAAAAAAACTTTTAAGAAAACTTTTTTGTGCTTAATAATGCAATCACAGCAAGTAATAAAACTTTTATATCCACGGGGATGGGGCTAGAGTTTACAGAGCTTCTCTGTTTGACCTTCATGAAAACACAAAGCAGAGCGAGCACAGAGACTCTGTATTTTCATATTTAAATCCACTATTCCCAGTAGCAAAAAAAAAAAAAAAAAATGCTCAATAAATGTTTGGTAAATTGATGATAAGTAAAGGAGCTTAGGAGAAGGTGAGAGAATACAGTAAAGTCACATGAGTGGAGAAACCAGAAATAAAGCTTATGTTTTCAAACCTATGCTTTTCATCACGTATCACTGTGTCTAGTCTGAATACGAAGAGTAATCCATAATTTTAATACAAAATGGATTTTAAAGTACAATCTTAGAGCACAGTTTAAGCAAATCATATATTGTAGTATTAAAAAACCAGAGACATTTTACATAAATACCTTTATGAATATGATATTTAAATTTACCTAAAGGATACAATTTAACTAAAACTCCCTGTAAGTAGTAAAGCATCAAGTGGGAATAAAATGACAAATACAGACACTAGCTACATTTTTTGATATGCCAAAATCTCATTCTATTTTACATGAGCCTCCAATTCTGACAGTAACTCTGCAGCGGAAAAAATGATTTCATTATAGGAAGGCCTCTGGGTACAAAAGCAGTGTGGGTTCAAAAACTAATCTTTTTCAAGTAAAAGAGTCATTAAAAATACCATCATATAAGACAATATTTTCAAAGGTAAAGAATGCATTTGAAGGAATAGTTTGTTTATATTTTTTGCTCTCATATTTATATTATTTAAAAAAAGAAGATGATATGTTATTGTTCCAGGGTAAATAATTATAAAGAACTTATGAAAAGTCCATAGGTGGTTTCAGCCAAAATCCCTAGGCAGTGATGATCCAGATACTTCTTAAATGGTGGTCCAGCTACTTCTCACATGAGAATCACAGCAAGACTTGCTAACATGAATATTCCTGGGCCTTACCACAAACCCATTGATTTAGAATGTCTAGAGATGGGGTGAAGAGATCTGTATTTTAAACAAATAATCCAGGGGATTCTTATATACCCTATATTTGAGACATTGACTTTTAGGGCACCTGCTTTCCCTGTACCCAATCTGGAATTGAACATATTTGCTGTGCTAGGACTAGTCATTTAGAGGACAAAATTAATGGGGCTAGAAAGAATCGTATAATGTCACTTGAACACGTGTTTTTATGTGATACCACAGAAATCACTGACCAATGTATTTTAGGTACACAACAATTCATCCTTACTTCTGTTAACTGGGAATGTTTTAGTATTTAATAAGCTATTTTTAGAGAAATTAACCTTAGAAGAGCCAACTTCTTTCTATTTTTAGAGTATCAAAAAACATTTGAACATATTAGACATTTTTAAAAAGTGTTTATCTCATTGAATTATTTATTACTTGTAAGTCTATATCAGAAAAAGCAAGCATATTAGTATTGTTCATTCTAAAACAAAGTAAATCACATTTATTTATATTATAAAGTAACTTTGAATACAATAATATGGATATTACAAAAGCAATTTAGAAAACAGTATATAATTTTCTGATTTGTACAAAAATATAGTAGATGATGGATTTTCAAAAACTATTATTGCTACATCAATGCCCAGGAACATAAAACGAAAGTGCTGAACCCAGGAAGAAGGAATTAGGGAACACTTCTAAGAAGTAGAGGTCACTTAGCTGAAACCTAAATATTAGTAGCTGATAGCCAAGTGAAAGGAGAAATGGAGGAATCAGTACGATACTTTAGGAACCTACAAGCAATTTAATATGGCTAGTACTTATACTATTTGTGTGTGTCTGTATTTAAGGGAGACTTAATGCATATAAATAAGCAGAAAGGGGCAGGATATGAACCCAGTAATGTAATCATGGCCTAGATAATGAAGACCCTTTCAAGTCATGCTGATATACTTGAATTCTGTTCTAAGTACAACAGGAATCAATATGTAGGTTTTAATTTTTAAAAAATGACAGAATCAGATTTGCATTTTTAAAGAGAAGTGCAAGTGTGATATAAAAAGTTAGGAGAAGAAGATAAGTCAGGAGTTAATGAAACTAGTGAGGAAACTGTTAATACTGTAATAGCCAGGTGAGAGGTGATGGTGGCTGAGACTAACACAGTAATAAAGAAAATGAAGAATGAGACTGGCAGGACTTGATAAGTATTTGGATTTGAGGATGCAAAAAATAAACAAATTTATGTTTTACTTTCTGGCTTTAGAAGAGATGCTAATGTTATTTACAGAGGTGAAGACAACGAAGAAAGAGTCATTTGGTGGGTGGAGGAGTGAGGGGAAGGTGAAAAGTTCAGTTTTGGAACATTTTAATGTGAGGTGCCTGTGAGATATTCAAGCAAAAATGTCCAGAAGGCATGTGGATATATGTGTCTGGGTTAGAGCTTTGATAAGGGGAGCATCATGATATCAGATGGTTATTAAAACCATGTAAATTGATTCAGTCTTCCATGAAAGTATATAGAGTGAGATGGAGAAAGCCCAAGAGACAACTCTGAGATGCCTAAGGCACAAAAAGAGGAACCTTTAAAGAACACAGAAAGACCATGGAGTTAGGGAATAAATGAGACAAGTGGGCTGATGCAAAATAAATTAAGAAAAAAATGGTTAAATTGTTAGATAACTGCTGTAAGGTGAATAAAAATAAGGAAGTAAAGCATCCATTCGTTTTAGTAACAACTTAGTCATTGGCTTATGTTAATGAAAGCAGTTTTAGTCACATGGTAAGTACAGGATAAGAACAGAAGATTGTCTTGGGTTAAGGAATGAATGGAAAGTGAGGGAAGAAAGTATAAATTACACTTTCAAAAAATACGGTTCTGAAGGAGAAGGGAACTGTTAATACACAGCATCAAAATGTGTATGTGTGTGCATGATTTTTTTTTCTTTAATAAGAGGTTGTTCAGTTGCTTTAATGGCCAGGGAATGAACCTAAGCACAGAGGGAGAGATTTAAAATGTAGATATGAAAAGTGAGAGCTAACTTAGAAATTATTTACCTGTAGCGTTGAAATATAATTCAAAAAATTAGAAATAAGTTTAGAGAAAGGGAGAAGATGGCTGACTAGAGACACAGCTTGCTGGACTGTCCTAACTGAAGAGTAGAGGGTTGGACTGAGGAGAGTGGAGAACAATTATGGCTCGATGTGGGCCTCGTGAGAGACAGCAGAAAAGTCCGGGGACCCCACTGAGAGGAGCAGCAAAGCTGAGAGACTATTCTCTATTCTCTCCTGAATAGAGAAGAGAGATTGGTGGTGTGGACTAAATCCAGGGAGGCCTGGAGCCCAGTGAAAAGGTAAGAGGGGCTCCTCCCCCACCAGGGTGCTTCCAGCCAGCAGCAAGACACAGGGTTCACATCCTGTGGGGGAGTGCCACGAGGGACCAGAGAATAAGCATTCTTGCATCCGGACGCCCAATCCTCTGCACCTCCTCCTTTCCTGGCAACTCAGAAAGTAATTTTGGCTCAAGCCACCTTGTAGCTGTGGCCCCTCCCTTTCTATAGCAACTGTGAAGGTGCAATGTACTGAGGGGTCTGTCTCTTGGTAAAGGGGGTGTGTCTCCAGCCCTTTTTGGAGGGCAGAGCTGCTGTGGCAGTGCTTTGTGGGATTGCCCACTGGTGGCTTGGCCAGGTGGGCAGGACCTGGAGCCTCCTGGACATGACAGTGGTACAGGGAGACTGTGGTCCTTCCCCCTATCATACCAGCCACTAGAGTGCTATGTGCCGAAAGGCCTGCTTCTCAGTGATGGGGGCATGTTCCCAGTCCAGCTGGTGGTATAGCCACAGTCTGTGATCTTCCTGACCCCAGGTTGTTGGCAGGATCGCCCACTAGTGGCTCAAGTCACCCTAAAGCTAAAAGTCAGAGCCAAGATACTACAATGGATCAAGAGGTGAGAAAAGCAATAAGGGTGCACCCAACAGGATGAATCTACCACACATATCAATTCTTTCAATATATGTGAACAGCTTGAACTCTCCATTCAAGAGATATAGGTTGGCTAAATGTATAAACAAATATAAGACAAGTATCTGGTGTCTCCAGGAAACACATCTAACCCACTCATTTAAACTCAAAGTGAAAGGATGGAAAACAATATTCCATGCAAATGGAAACCAAATGAAACTGGTACACCCATTCACATATCAGATAAGTTAGACTTCAAATCAACAAAAGTAAAGAAAGACAAAGATGGTCACTATATAGTGGTAGAGGAAAAGTTCAAGAAGACCAGCTAACAATCCTAAATATTTGTGCACCTAACAGGAGTGCACAGATTCATAAAGCAAATTCTACTTGTTCTAAATAAATGATAAACAGAAATGCCATAATTGCCATAGATTTCAATACTCCATTGACAGATCCAGAGATACTCCAAATAGAAAATAAGCAAAGAAACAATGAACTTAAACAGAACTCTAGAACAAATGGACCTAACAGATATTACAGAATATTCTACCCAAAAACTAGTGAATGTACATTCTTCTCATCAGCTCATGTGACATTCTCTAAGATTGATCACATCCTGGGCCAAAAAACATGTTTCAACAAATTAAAAATAAATAAATAAAAATTATATCATGTATCTTCTCAGACCACAGTGGAATAAAATTTGAAATCAATTTCAACAGAAACACTAATCCATACACAAAGTCATGGAAACTTAACAATGTATTGCTGAATGTTAGTTAGGTCAAGGAGGAGATAAAGATGGAAATCAAAAGATTCTTTGAAATGATACTGGGGACACAAGTTATCAAAATCCATGGATACAGCAAAAGCAGTCCTGAGATGAAAACTCATAACCTTAAATGCCCATATCCAAAAGACAGATCATGAATCAAAAATCTAATTAATCTTCTCAAGGAACCAAAAAAAGGAGAGTAAACAAATCTCAAACACAGCAGAAGAAAAGAAATAACCAAAATCGGAGCAGAACTATATTACATTGAGAACAAAACAATTATACAGAAGATTAATGAAACGAAAGGTATTTTTTGAAAAGATAAACAAAATTGGCAGGCCTCTTGCTAGATCAACCAAAAATAGAAAGAAAGGACTCTAATAAGCTCATTCAGAAATGAAAAAGGAAAAAATCACACTGATACCACAGAAATACAAAACATCATCTCTGAATACTATAAAAATCTCTATGCTCATAAATTTGAAAATGTGGAAGAAATGAACAAATTCTTGGCAAAACACAAGCTCCCCAGGCTCAATCAGGAAGAACTAGAACTCCTGAACAGACCAATATAAGCATTAAAATTGAAGCAGCAATAACAAATCTTCTAACCAAAAGTCCTGGACCAGATGGTTTCACATATGAATTTTACCAAACCTACAAAAAACTGGTATTTATACTGCAGAAATTATTCCATAACATTGAGAGGGAAGGAATCCTCCCCAACTCATTCTATGAAGCCAGTATCACCTTGATACCAAAGCTAGGAAAGGACATACACAAAAAAAGAAAACTACAGAAAAATATCCCTTATGAATGTAGATGCAAAATTCTCAATGAAATCTTAGCAAAACAAATTCAGCTACACATTAAAAAAATAATGCATCACAACCAAGTGGGCTTCATCCCAGAGATGCAAGGATTGTTCAACATGCACCAATCTATAAATGTAATTCACCACATAGATAGAAGCAAAAACAAAGACCATATCATCCTCTCAATAGATGCAGAAAAAGTATTTGACAAAATTCAGCACCCTTTTATGATAAGAACGCTTAACAAAATAGGCATAGATGGGCTTACCTCAAAATGATGAAAGTCATATATGACAAACCCACAGCCAACATCATACTGAATGGGAAAAAAATTGAAAGCATTCATGCTTAGAACTGGAACTACATGAGTTTGCTCACCATCACCACTTCTATTCAACACAGTGCTGGAAGTCCTATGCAATCAGACAAGAGTAGGAAATCAAGGGTATCCAAATGGGGGCAAAGAGGTCAAACTATTGTTCTTTGCAGATGATATGATCTTATACATAGAAAATCCCAATGATTCAGCCAAGAGACTCCATGAATTGATAAATAAGTACAGCAAAGTCTTCGGTTACAAAATCAATGCACATAAATCAGTAGCTTTCTAATTTATGGCCAACCACAGTCAAGCTGAGGATCAAGTCAAAGATGCAATACCTTCTACAATTGCCAATAAAGAAAACAAAATACCTAGGAATATATTTAATTAAGGAGGTAAAAGACCTCTATAGGGAGAACTACAAAACACTGAGGAAAGAAATTACAGAGGATGTAAACAAATGAAAAATCATATCAGGCTCATGGATTGGCAGAATCAACATTGTTAAAATGTTTATACTACCCAAAGTAATTCACAAATTCAATGCAATCCCCATTAAAATACCAATGTCACTTTTCACAGATCTAGAAAAAATAGTTCTGTGCTTCATACGTAACCAGAAAAGTCCCTGAATACCTAATGCAACCTTATGTAATAAGAATAAATCAGGAGGCATCACTGTACCAAATGTCAAGCTATACCCCAAGACTATAGTAATGAAAACAGCATGGTACCCGCACAACAACAAAGACATAGACCTATGGATCAGAAAGGAGAACGCATATATGAAACCATCCTGTTGTTCCTATCTGATCTTTGACAAAGCAGACAAAAACATACACTGGGGGAACGGTGTATGTTTCAATATTCAATATTGCATGTATTCAATATTGAATAAATGGTGCTGGGTAAATTGGATAGCCACATGTAGAAGACTGAAACAGGATCCACATCTCTCACCACTCACAAAAATTGATTCACAAGGGATAACACACCTAAACCTAAGGCATGAAACCATAGAATTCTAGAAGAAAATGTTGGAAAACTCTTACAGATATTGGCCTAGGCAAAGAATTTATGAAGAAGACCCCCAAAACAATCACAGCAATGACAATAATAAATAAATAGGACCTGATCAAATTAAAAAGGTTCCGCACAGCCAAGGACACAATCAATAGAGCAAACAGACAATGTGCAGATGGGAGAAAATATTTGCATACTATACATCCAATAAAGGGCTAATAACCAGAATCTATAAAGAACTTAAGTAAATCAGCAAGAAAAAAGATCAAACAACCTTATTAAAAACTGTACAAAATGCATGAACAGAACTTTTCAAAAGAAGATAGACTAATGGCCAACAAACTCATGAGAAAATGCTCTACATATCTAACCCTCAGGGAGATACAAATCAAAACCACAATAAGATATTACCTAACTCCAGTGAGAATGGCTCTTATTATATCATATCAATATAACAGATGCTGGCATGGATGCACAGATAAAGGAACACTTACACACTGGTGGGACTGCAAACTAGTACAACCTGTAGGGAAAGTAGTATGGAGATAGCTCAAAGAACTAAAAGTGGAACTACCAGTTGATCCAGCAATCTCACTACTAGGTATTGACCCAAAGAAAAAAAAGACATTTTATAAAAAAGGTTTTTATACTTGAATGTTCATAGCAGAACAATTCACAATTGCAAAGATGTGGCAACAATCCAAATATCCATCAATACATGAGTGAATTAATAAAATGTGGTATATATACACCATGGAATATTACTCACCCATAAAAAATGGTGACCTAGTATCTTCTGTACCAACCTGGATGGAACTGGAGACCATTCTTCTAAGGGAGGTATAACAAGAATGGAAAGACAAACAGCACATGTACTCAATACTAAATGGAAACTAACTGATCAAAACTTATGTGCACATATGAAAGTAAAACTCAATGAAAATCAAGTAGGTGGAGGGGCAGGAGGGGATGGGTAAATTCACACCCAATAGGTACAATGCACATTAACTATCTAGGTGAAGGGCACACTCATAACTTTTACTCAAACTTCACAAAAGCAAATTATGTAACCAAAAAGTGTGTACCTCTGTAATATTATGAAATAAATAAGTAAGTAAATAAATTTCAAAGGAAAAAAATTAAGTTTAGGGCCAACCCTTGTGGCTCACGCCTTTAATCTCAGCACTTTGGAAGGCTAAGGAGAGGATCCCTGAGGCCAGGAGTTAGACCAGCTTTGGCATTATATAATAGAACGAACTGTCTCTTAAAAAAAAAAAAATGTCGCCTGGTGTGGTGGCCTGTACCTGTAGTCCCAGATACTTGAGAGGCTGAGACAGGAGGATCACTTGAGCCCAGAAGTTCGAAGTTACAGTGAGCTATGATCACAGCACTGCACTCCTGCCTGGGTGACAGAGTGAGGCCACATTAAAAAAAATTAAGCCTAAGGAAGTAATTTTTATTACAAAATGTGTAACATGAAGCTAAATTCAGAGAGACAGTTTTTATACATTCAAGAGGGGGAAAACACCCTGCTGTCAGAATTAATACATATTCACTACTAATTGTATCTATCACAGCAGCCCTGAAAAGATGGGAGGGTAGACATAGATGATTGATTTAGGGAACTAAAATTAAAAAAAAAAAATCTCGCCCAAAAAAGTTCACCCATCCTCCCATAGGTAATATATTTTACTTCCAGACGAATGATTGATCTAGGAAAACACTAAAGATAATATAACAATTTCTAAACATTTTTAGATTCCTTTCCACAACCTTCTTGCTACTCATTATGACGACATGTAATCTTAAAGCAAAATATGTGCCTTTAACCTCACTTCATTCCTCTTTTCCTGATAAAATCTCCTTGGCTAATGTCCCATAAAATTTTCCTACTTTCCTTTAGGCTTGTTTATACTGTGGTTTTGCTAATAAATAGTGCATTCACCAACCTACAACACAGAAACCAATTCAAAAATGTTGGGACTTCTCCTTGAATGTAAAAAAATATGCATATGATACTTTCCCTATGAGGTGAGCAATAAAAGAAACTTGGCAAACCACTTATTTCAAAAACTCCGATCATGAATGTGGAAACAAAATTCAATCCACTGTAATCCCTGGAATTTTTATTTGGCTTATTAATTAGTATGCATACATGAATAATTACATTTACTGTCAAGGTGTGTTTATTTGATTAAAAGGATAAAAACTATAAACATTTTATCATTGTATCAGTGAGCAAGAAGAAGTTAGAATATGACCAACTAACATGCATTATTTTTTTTCCTACAGCAGTCTCAAACTCCACAACTAGATCTGGAGAAAAACCACAAAAAACAAGCAAACACCAACTTAAACAGACTTCCCCAACCTGATGCAGAACACTAAAATAAATAAAAAATAATTAAATCTTTTAGAGCTTGGGGTCATATTTTCCAGAAGTAATCTCTTTAGGAAGCAATGGGCATGCTGAAACTACCAGAATAGTGCCAAGGAGTTAAATTCCTTCTATGTATTTTTTTAATTATACAATTTATTTTGTCTTTTTCCTTGCTTCTTAAAAATCTCTCTCATAAAATATGAAAACCTGTTTCTTAGCTAAAGACAAGGCTTGGAACTAAAAAGGATATCCTTTTGGTGATAATTTTCCTCTTTAATAATATTATTTTAGAAAGTAAAATGGAAGAGCTATAATTCTATCTTTGGGTAGAATTGGTCTTTATTCATAAATTACTGCTGTTTGTAAAGATTTGGTCAAGTAACTAGAATCTCAGCTTAACATGGGCAGGAACTGCCATTTGCTAGGTCCACTGTTTTATCCCAAGAGTATAATAGAGGGCTTGGCAAAGAGTGGAAGACAATAAAAATTGTTTAAATGAATGAATTCACTCGATTAACTAATCTTCATTAAAGCAAATATAGCCTTGGGTTTAATTTTAAGCATTGAAAAAATTAAAGATGAGTGAAAATAAACTTTAAAAGGGCACAAAATTAGTAAATGGGGGTTTAATACTTAAATCCAGGTCTCCTAAAACTAACTTGTGATCTTTGACTTTGTAAAATAGGCACTTTAGCTAAGATAGCACGATCTACATACATTACCTTATTCAACCGTGATAATACTCTGTGAGGTAAGGCTTATTATTCCTTCAAAAGATGATATAATTAATGCCTAGAGATGACACATTTCAGTGAGTAGTCAACATGGGAATCAAACCTGGCTCTATCAAACTCCAAAAACCACAATTTGGGATATGTTTGAATATTTGGCCATTTGGTTTCAAGGTGAAAATATCTTGTTATAGGAGGCAACCACCCTATTTACTTTATATCTTTCTAATTTGACAAACCATATTACACTGCCCAGTGTTTAGTTCTAATCCATCTGGTCTAGCTTGTGAATGAGTTTAGTTTTGTGTTGAAGGCTTTGAAGTTCTGATGATATAATAAAAAGAAAGATATCAACTCTTTTTTATAACTTTTAGTCCTCTAGGGTCTTTCTTATCTTTCTTATCTTTTTTCCTCAAATTATGAAGATAATATTGAAGAAGCCTAAAACAGACATTTTGTTGTTTATTGCTATAAGAATTGTGTGCCTGACTTTCCAGCTGTTAGCTCCTGACCTCTTAAATTTTTATGTTTTTTCAGCTTTATTTTCTCCTAGGAGAAAGAAATATGAGGCAGAAAAGAGACTTTTTAAAGGAGCCTGTCACAGAATATATCAACTGATTTGAGCAGAAGCCAAAAAATTAGTTGATGTCACATTTGTTGCCCATTCCAAGGAAAGTGGGTCGTTGTAGTGGAATGTTAGGTAGAGGGACCTCTGGCTCTCCTAGGGACAAAAACAGGCACCCTGCCTTGGTGCTGCTTCCAGCAATTGCTGCACTGGGGGAAGAAAGACAAGGGTTGGTGCCCCGTCTTGATGTTGCCACACCTTGATCCTGCCCTGAGTAATTGCCATACCTAGGGGAAGGAGGAATGCCTTGCCAAGCTAGAAAAGCATGATGCAGGGGATTCTGTGAGCCAGATGGCCCAGGCACAATAGGATTTGGAAAATGACTTAGAGTAACCTAAGGCTAATTATCATATCATCATATCTTATCATATCATATCATTATATCATATCATGAGCATCTGTCCATCACGGTGCTTAGTGGTGACATAGGCCTTGTGTCTAAAAAGAGTTTTGGGAGGTTTTTATGCCTTGGAAATACGGTTTTTGGATTTTTGGATTATTAGGGAGAGGTGGAATTCTGGGAACGTTTATCAGTTTTGGGTACTGCTTGCTTTCATTCTTTGGTTTAATGTCTGCCTTCTTTGGAGAAGATGCAATTTGTTTTATAGGTTAACTTGAATTTTTCCTATAGTCTATGCCTTGGTAAACTTTACAGAAAGAATTTGGAAAGATAATACAGAAAGTACAGGAACTTCAATAATCCTATGAATTTAGTACTCTGCATTAGTTATGGTGTATCCATAGGATAAAATATCTAAAAACTAAGCTCCTAGAAGTCTCCTTATTTAATTATTATTTCAAGACCAAAATGGTTCAGCATAAATGTTTTCCCCTCCATGCCCAAAGCCCTTTAAAATGCTAATAAATCTATATTGAAACAACCATCATCGGGGATTATTTCTCTCATTTTACTATTGTTTCTCAAAGCATAGCCATTAGGAGGCTGCATGGGAGCCCCTCCCTCCTCAAGACCTGTAGAGGCATTTACAGAGCTGGTTGTATAGATAAAAGAAAGGAGTGTTGGATTACACATTTAGAGTAAAGTGCTGTTTACAAAACAAGTGAGACAATCCCTTTCCATATTTCAAGTATATCAGTAGGTTGGTTGCAGCATTTGCCCCCAACACAGCCTTGAGAATTTATTTCTAAGTAAAGGGGAGATTTTTCTTACTCTGGGTAGGGGCAGGGTGGTGGTGGTTTAAGGAGAATATGGTTTTGAGGTAATTCTGGACTAACACAAAAGGAGCAGAAAGAAAGAAATGGGTAGGAGAGTTCTAACAACACCCTCCTTACTTTCACAATAAATGAGGTCCTGAGCCACTGTGGTCCCTCCCTAACCAAGACCAGAAGGAAAATCTTGCCTACTGACAAGATGCATGCACTTATAAGGAGCCAGAGTCCAGCCTTCTCATTCAATGAATGTGTGTTGGGAGAAGGGCATGTATTTGTAACTTAATCGATACAAAAGTGTGTATTAAGTGTCTACTATACCAGTGTTCTAGACACCTGGAGTATGTCAGTGTATAATGCAAAGTTCAGCCCTCATAGGCCTTACATTTTATATCCTAGTAGAGAAATTGAATTGAACAAACACATCCAATTGATATACTCTAACTACATATTGCCAAGTGAGAAAGAGAAAAATAAAACTAGAGAAAGCAACTATAGATGAAATGGTGCCATAGTGATAGATACATAGTAAGGTCAGGAAGGGACTCTTGAGGAGGTGATATTAAACAGAAACCTAAAAGAATTGAAGGGGAGAGCCTTGCAGAGGAAGAACATTCTAGTCAAAGGAAACTGTTAGTGCAAAAGCTCTGAAGCTAGAATGGGATCAGCATGTGCAAGGATCAGCAAGAAGGCCAGTGTGCAAGAGATGTGTGACATGTGCAACTACACAGGAAACTCACACAAACTTCCTATTCTGACCAACATCATTCCTTAGGTATAACTCTGAATAATCAACCAAGCATCAAGAGACCCTTGAAAAAACTAAAATTTTGAAATAGAAAGGCCAGGATGAAGGATATCTAGATGTCCTTATATTACCCTAATGGGTAATATAAGGATGAATTTTTCAAGTTTTGCATATTAATTGAGATGCTACTACAGTCATAAACAAGAATAGACAAGTATTACAAAGAGGAGCAAGATGGAGATGTTAAAAATGAAACCGTTAAAGTAATGCTTTTTACTTTAATAAATGTAATTGTAATATCTTTTTTTAATAAGATAGGACTAGGCAGGGATTTCCAGAAGCTAATAAAAGTGGGCTGATCTCAGTAAAAAAACCTAGGGAATAGGTTTCAAAGTAAGATCAGAGTATATCAGGCATCGTTTTTTCTTCCAAGTTGAGCTGACCTCACACACTCAATTAGGAACATGATTAGGAACTAGTTTTCCATATTTAAAACCAAGTCAAGTTCTTAGTTTTATTCCAGTGAAATAAAATACTGTGTTTGAAAATAAAAGTGACAGTGTTCAAAAGTAAATATTCAAACTCTCTTTGAGCACTGAGTACATTTTATCAAAGTTATGAGAAACAAGCATCTCCGTTTTATCTGAAAACTAATGACCACTCTGGTAGGAACAAAAGCAGATAGAGCAAATAATTAATGCTGTAAAAATTAATATTTCTTATCAAAATTATTCTTGAAGACTATTCTCAGACTTGTCTTGCTCTTAGGTATCTTTGACTTCCTTTACTTTTTACTTTTTCTTTGATTAGCCTTATTTTACCCTGACTTCAAAAATTAGAGCAAATTTTATGTCTCATATATAAAGCTCTTCCAGATCACTTTTTTCTTTCTTTTTCTTCCAAAAATTTTATTGGGGGAAAACTACAAAACATTTACAGTACAATGTTTACAGTCACAATTTGTAGTGAGCTGATTTCCCAAAATGTATTACCACTCAAGTTGACTTATCTTGTTACATTCAAAAACCTACTCTGTC
>CAUYMX010055439.1:0-12104 GCA_963573855.1 Lepilemur septentrionalis | reverse complement strand
GTTTCTAGGCAGAGTGGAGCTGGGGCAGGGGATGAGAAAGAAGATGTGACATACAGGGCACCTGATCCAGCCTCGTGCCCCGAGGGAACCCAGAGTCACACTTCTAGGGACACTGGGAGTTGGCTCGGTGGTTGTCATCACAGTGGGACACACAGCATGCTCTTCGAGGGCAGGGCAAGTGAGCGATCATATCCCGGGTGGGCCACCCCACGGAAGTGCACCCCACCTTGGCATTAATCTATGGAGTGTATCTGCTCGGTCATTCTTAGCCTTCAAAATTGAGCTCAAATAGAAAGACCACATGATCCAACAATTCCACTCCTGGTTGCATACCCAAGATAACTGAAAACAGGGACTTGAGCAGACACTTGTACACCCATGTTCCTAGCAGCCGAAGGGCAGAAACAAAGCAAGTGTCTATCAGCAGCTGAATGGCTAAACAAAATGTGGTGTGTGTGTGTGCACATATATAAAATGGAATATTATTCTACCTTAAAAAAAAAGAGAAATACTGATCCATAGCACTTTGAAGACATTGTGTTGGGTGAACCAAGCCAGACGCAAAAAGACAAATACTGTGTGATTTTACTTATGTGAGGTCTCTAGAGCAGGCAAATTCAGAGACAGAAAGTGGAGTCCGGGTTTCCGGGGCTGGGGGCAGGGGAAATGGGAGCTATTGCAGAAGGGTGCAGGTTTCTGTCGGGGATGATGGGCGGTTTCTGGAGGCGCAGCGTCGTGTATGTACTTACTGCCTCTGAGTTACACACATAAAACGGTTTAAATGGCAAACTTCGTTACATTTATTTTACCTCAATCCAAGTAAATAAATAAGAACACATTTCAGTTCAGGGCTCATGGCTTTCTGAAAGCTTTCTTGGCTCCAGCCTGATTGGAATGCCGTCCTTTGTGTGCCTGGGGACACACTGTCCTCTGACTGTCAATGTCCTCGACTATCAGCATCCCCACACTGAGCCGTGAGCTCCCGGAGACGAGGGCCTGTGTCCTCTTCTACTTCCTATCTCTGGCTCTGACCAAGTGCCTAGCACATGGTGACAATTGGATAATTCTCTTTGAAATTAATGGATCTGATATCGATGGTATGTTTGAAATGCATCATACAGATTTATTTAAATAATGAAACAGACATTAACTACTATCACAGAGCCTGACTCAGGTTCTTCTTAAACTCGTCTGGCTCTTCTTCCCATCATTGTTAAATGGGCAATACAGTAAGTGGATTGAATGAAAAATACTGAACTCTGGCTATAGAGTGAATGAGGTTCAGGTTACTAACAGTTCTTAACACATGCTCATACCTCTACCAGAGAAATTCTTCTCCCTCTCCTTTTTAAAGCATGGTTAACTCGGACTCCTCATTCAGGTTCCAACATCACCATGTCTGGGAAGCCACCCCTTGTACCAGGTGACATCTACCCTCCCTGCCCTGAACTGTCATGAGCTCTTATCTCCTGCACCCTCACGCCTGTCACTCTGTGTTATATATTCTCACGAACTATTTCCATCTTCCCCACTCCACAGTCAGCTTCGTGAGGACAGGGATTGCTCCACCCTTAGCACCTAGCAGAATTCCTAGCACCAGGGAGGTGTTCAATAGATGTGTATGGAAGAGTGGCTCAAGAAATGATCGGTGGACGAAGGCAGTGATGTGGGCATGAGGTTGTAGAGAGGGCATGGCCAATCCCTCTTCACCAGCAGAAAGAGCAGTCCAGGATCACTAAATCCAACTCTTTAATGGAACCGATGAGGAAGATGAGGTCCAGAAAGAGAAAGTTAGTTTTTCCAGGGTGGAGAGCAGAGCGTTAGACAAACAGAAACTGGAATCCGGGTATCTGGCTCATGGTCCTGTGCCATTGCCATTATGACACTGCTCCCTGCTCCTTTCAAGGCCAAGGTTCCTGCTGTCTGAGATGATGTGTGACATCCTACTTTTGAGGGCAAGACATAGGTTCACATATCGTGCATGGGCTTTTGAAAGTATCATCCATTTTAACAGAGACAGTCTGGAGAACAAGGCATCAAACCATAATGTCCTTTGAATAGCGGGGTTTAAAACATTGGACTTGGCTGGTGGGGAATATAATTGGGAGCATTTTACAACCTCTACTGTTGTCCCTAATCCTTACCATGAGATCAGGCTGTCCTCCTGGGAAAATCTGACTCAAATGGGGTTGTTGTAAAGTCAGCTGAGACCTGCTTCCCTGAAATTAAGTTACATGGTCAAGAGTGGGGACTGGTGGGAAGAGATGGTAGAGAGGATACAGGATTGCGGAGAAGATCCACCTGAAAGCTAGAAAAGGGAAATGAGTGATAACATGCTCATCTGTTTCTAATTCTGCCAAGGGGAAAGAGTGGACAAACTTTAATCCTTAAGCACAGCCACCTGGAGTGTGAAAAAATGGGGTGTGCTTCATTCATACAAGTGGGCAGACATCCCCTTTCTTCTCTGCTCAACACAGGTGATGTGCCCAACCTCAGGGCATGAATCATGACTGCTCCAGGCCAGTCACGGCAGTCCCTTTCCCCTGTGCCAATAATCAGCCTGGCAGTGAGCATGTGGCCAGCTCTAGCCAATAAACACCAAGAGAAGACCGTCTGGTATCTTGGGGGAGAGGATTTTCTCCCTGGAAAAGGAGAAAGCCAGTTTTCATGGTCCCTACTCCCTGTCTCCCTTGGAATTCTGCTATACAGAGATATCATGCTCATAGCAGCAGCTGTCTGGGGACTGTGAGGGATGGTATCTCCAGCACACGGAGTGAGTCCTTGATGCATCATTGAGTCGCTGAACTGACCCTGAGACCTCCTGTTTCTGGTTTCTTTTAAAGTGAAATACTAAATGCCCATATGGATTAAGCCATTGTTAAGTTTATTTATATTTTAAGCCAAAGGTCATCAAACTTTTTCTATAAAGGATCAGATAGTAGATATTTTCAGCTTTGCAGACTATTTATTTTTGTTACAAGTACCCAACTCAGCCACTGTAGCACAAACCCAGTGATAGACAATATGTAAATGAACAGGCTCTGTTCCAGTAGAACTCTATTCACACAAACAGGCAGTGGGCTGGATTTGGTGGTCCATGAGCCATAACTTGCAAATTCTTGGTTTCAGTCACAGATACAGTCATCAAACAGTTATTAAGAACTTCCTATATGCCAGCCACAGTTCTAGGTGCTGGAGTACAGCAGAGATCAAAACAGATCAGATCTCTGTCCTCTGAAGCTCAGACACTGCTCAGGGAGGCATGTAACGAACAAATAAAGAAAGAAGGAAGATAATTGCAGATGGTGGTATATGCCGGCTGGAAACAGAATGATGTGACGGAGAGCTGTGAAGTCGAGCAGGGCGATGGGGACGGAGCCGGTTCAGGTGAGTTGATGAGAGAAGGCACTTCTGAGAAGATGACATTTGAGTTTAAGAATGAGAAGGAACTTGCTAGATGAAGAAACAGGAAGGTCCTGCAACAAGCAACAGGAACTGGAAATGCAAAGACTCAAGGGCAGGAATGATTTCTGCATATTCAGGAAGCCAAAGGAGAAGAATGAACAAGGGAGAGAGAATTAGGTGCGTCTAGATCATGCAGGGTCTGGAAGGCCTGAGAAGAGAGATGGATTCTATGCCAGGGGCAGTGCAGGGTTCTACAGAGGGGAGAGGTGTAGTGGTGATTTACATTGTTAAATCATCAGGCTGGCTGTGACATGGTTGTGGGGAGACAAGAGGGAAGCAGAGATGATGTTTGGGAAGCTATTGCAATAGCCCAAGATTTTATAAGGGTGTCTTTTTTTTTTTTTTTTTTTTTTTTTTGAGACAGAGTGTCCCTGTTTGGTGCCCGGGAGAGAGTGCCGTGGCGTTAGCCTAGCTCACAGCAACCTCAAACTCCTGGGCTGAAGTGATCCTTCTGCCTCAGCCTCCCAAGTAGCTGGGACTACAGACATGCGCCACCATGCCCGGCTAATTTTTTCTATATATATTTAGTTGGCCAATTAATTTCTTCTATTATTAGTAGAGACGGGGTCTTGCTCTTGCTCAGGTTGGTTTCAAACTCCTGACCTTGAGCAATCCGCCCGCCTCGGCCTCCCAGAGTGCTAGGATTACAGGCGTGAGCCACTGCGCCCGGCCCCAGTTAGTTCTCTTAAAGGCTCATAATTCTCCTGAAAACCTAAACGATGCAATGAGAGGGGACCTTGTTTCTGAACGGTTTCTTGAAATTCACTACTTGCATGGCTGGTTGAAGACTTCATCTAAGGTGTATCTTTCTAGAACCTCTTCTCCCTTCAATCAAAGCAGAGGCTCCAGTTGTCCGAGTCAGGATGGGCAGAGCAGCCGTCTCGCTCAGCAGATATGACGCTCAGTAGGATGAGTGCCGAGAGAGCTGATCAGAGGGAATTTGGGGACTTGGGCCAAATGGGGGCTTTCCAGGAGCCCTGTTGGGAAGAAAACACACCAGCCTGTCTAGAGAGTCAGCAAATAGTTCATCAGAAACCAGGCTATCTAGAGAGTCAGCAAATAGTTCATCAGGACCTAAGGTCAATGCTGGACCAGGGGACTGCAAGGAGTCAGGCTGATTGGCAGCAATTGTCCCAGAACTAGGTAGGTTTGAACAATACTCTGTGTGCACCTTACCTTGCCCCTGTAAACTGAAAGAATATGTAAATGTGATTTTGAGCAGCACAGCTGCCTTGATTGAAGTCAGCCATTGTATGAGTGGGGTTGTATGAAGAATTTAACCTTTCATTAGTGTTAACTGATAAAGGAAAGTTAGAGGAAGCTTCTCCCCATGTCTTTACACACTTTGCTAGGAAGAGGATGGAGCAACTTTGAGGTCTCAGATCCTGACGACTGGGAAGACACTTTCTGCCTCCATCTCTCCCATCCCCAGATTTTCTCAGAGCACCTGCAAGATGCCAGACCTGGATTTAAAGACAGAAAGGGGCTGTTCCTCTCTCATGAGGCTCCCAGTCTCATGGGACAGGGCACTTAGAAGGAAGGACCCTGAGAAAAATCCTCCCTTTGTCATTTACATGTGATGACTCTCCTTTCTCCTGGGAAGTACATGAGATCAACAGATCATATTTTATAAAAAATACATTTTTACAAAAATATTTAGGGAGAAAGCTGCCGCTTAGTGTCCCACATGAAAGGATTGAGATGTAAGTATAATTTCTGCCTTCTCCCCTCTCTCATCTATTGCTCAGAACAGAAGCCCTCTTGGGCTTGCGAGGGCTTTAGCTGGACTTACTAGCAAGCCCTCCACAATCTGCCCTTGAATTCTGAAACTCAGAATTGTTTGCTTGATTGAAAAGTCTCATCTTCAGGCAGAGAACTGGGAGTAGTACAGATAATAACTAGGTGTTGTTCGGCTCTTTCGAAAGGCAATGAAGGGTGTTAAACCCTCTCTGTGGGTGCCCTGAAATTTTCATTTTGCTGTGCTGAGGTTTGCTAAAACTGCCTTAAAAAATTACCTTAAACTATTAATGGGTGGTTTAAAAAACTAGAAACTTACTCTCTCACATTATGAAAATCAGAGGCCCCAAATCAAGATATCAGCAGGGCTGTGCTCCCTCTGAAAACTCTAAAGAAGGATCCTTTCATGCCTCTCTGCTGGCTTCTGATGGCTGCCAGTGGTCTTTGGCATCTCTTGGCTTGTGGACGCATCACCCCAATCTCTGCCTTCGTCGTCACATGGGGTTCTTTCTCTCTGTGTGTATTTGTGTCCAAATTTTCCTCCTCCTATAAGAACACTTGTCCCTGGATTAGGGATTACCTTAATCTAATATGACTTCCTCTTAACTTGATTACATCTACAAAGACCCTATTTGCAAATAAGGTCACATTCACAGGTACTGGGAGTTAAGGATCGAACATATCATTTTGGGAGACACAGTTCTAACGATAACAAGTGCACTCTATGTTAGATAGGGGAAGCAGCCTCTAGCTGTCAGGCCCTAGACAGCTATATTAAATATGTACACATTCAGCATTATTCCAAAATGTATTTACCAAATCCTCCCCAAATTTCCTGTGCATAGGCTGGGCACAGGGGCAAGGAATGCAACCAGTGGTTCTCTAGCCACCAGCCTGCTTTCTGCTGTGGCTGGCATTGTGTTTGTCTGAGGCAGGCAGCCGCTGTCTACCTGCAGGGCTTGGCCCTGGGCAGACTACCACCTCGGGTGCTTCTCACTGGCCAGTGCTGGATGCCAGGAGGAAGCACCTCTCTCTCCTCTTTCCTGTTCCTGGAGGACAAGTGGGGCCTCACAACTCACCACTGGGGCTGGCTGTCTCATCTGTTGCTTCCTGTCTTTCTGCTGAGGCTCAGAACGCTACAGGGGCCAAAGTCATTGGGGCCTGTCTTCTCATTGGAAACAGTGGGTGTCTCGGCTCACTTGCAGAAAGTTGTCGGGGGTTCCACTTTGGCCTTCATTCAGTCCTCCAGGGCAGAATATGCTGCTTTGAATCCGTTTCTCTAGAGCTCTTGGCACATAAACATGAACGAGACATTGCTCTGGCCCCGTTCCCTTTAGTTGAGGAAGGACAAGGCAAAGATGCGATATAGTGGTCATATTATTACCACCTCTAGGGGGAGCTCAAGGCCTTTTCCATCTCCCAGCACTCCGCTCCGAGGAGGAAGGTGCTCTGACGGATTAAGGACTGAATGTCAAACACAAAACAGCCACAATGCTAGACAGATGGGGATATTTAGTGAGAAGAAAAAGGGAAAGCTTAGATTTTGGGGAGAGAGAAGGGCTAGTAATTCACACTTTATCCACCAGTGGAGTCCGGTGGTGATAGACCAGAACTAGGAGTCTCTCCTCCTGCTTGGGGGGTGGTTTTGTCCCCAGAAACCTACAGGCAAGGTATTGTCCCTGGGAAAGGGAGTATAGGGAGCACAGCTGGGGCTGGTGGAAACTGGGGCGGGGGGAAGGTTTTCTGCTCTGTCCTTCTTCCTCCCTCAGAACGGGAGGATCTGAGGGCCAACGTGGGGCTGAAGCCTAAACCAGCTGCCCCTGCATTACAGACCCTTCTGGAAGCTGTAGGAGTTGGACAGGATTCAGGGTCCTGACTGCCTCTTTACCCCTATTAGGATACAAAACAGAGGCAAGAATGTGAAAAAAGACGCAACTCACTCTAACACAGAGGCCACCCATCCAGTTGTGTGATACTGGATGAGTCACTTAGCCTCCCGGAAATGTAGCTTTTCCAACTATAAAGTGAGAATAATACCTGCTTGAAGAGCTATTATGAGATTTATCAGTCAAAAAACAATTGATACAGAAACAACTAGCACAGTACATATCTTAGAGTAAGTGTTCAACAACTGGTAGCTGGTAGCTGTTATGCCTATGTGCTTCTGCCTGCATCATGATAATGGTGACCGTAAGTGAGCACGTGGTGATGCTGAACACTTTGTATCATTTCATTCCATCCCATCAGCAACTCCATCAGGTGTGTCCTTACATCCTCATTCTCCAAACGATGACATTGAAGCTTAGAGAGGCTAAGAAATTTGCACCGGTCACACAGCTGGTGACTGTCAGAGCTGGGATTTGAAGGTGGATTGGCCTGACTATGCTATACCAATTCTTTAATTGTCTCTCAAAGGATGGTCCTGAGTCAATCAATGGCAATTTCTAACCCCATTATCAAGGCTTCACTTTTACTTTCCGTGTCAGGCACTGCCGGTCCTGTGTGGGCCGGTCTGGATGGGAGAGGGCAGCCTCGGCTGACCAGGGACGCCTGCCTCCGAAGCCGGTGCTAGCAGTGAAACGACACTCTCCTCCCTGAATCTGGAGGAAACTGGTGTATCTGAGTGCCACATTTTAATCAAGCAGCCCATCTATCTCCCGTTGTCATTTGATCTTTCTTGAAACAACAGCCACAAATCTCCAGGCAACACAGACATGACGCAGACAAAATGAAAACGAAGGAAGTAGCATCTCCCTCTCGTTAATGGGAGAGGAGAAAACACTCGGCTCTGCCTCGAGTGTTTTGGGGACGCGTTATTTTTAGAAAAGAACATTTTGAGATTTTAGTTGTTTGATTTCTGAGAATATTTTCTTTTTTAATTTTTTTTTCAGTAAGTTGCAGATCAAAAGGGAATAGTAGATTGAGCACTAACAATCAATCCGCCAACTGTATTGTGCAAGGTATGGAGGTTGAGACAAGGAGACTGGGAGGCTTTGTTCCTGTTCTTTAGATGCCTAGAACCTAATAAGAAAGATTATGTAGTGAGGCATGTATAGAGCTCAGAAAATCAGGCAATCTGATCTACTGTGGTTCACAGGAGGGAGAATGAGTGGAGAGGTGAAAATTGTAGAGTCCTGAAGAAAGAACGGAGTTGTTTATTCATTTGTTCATTCAGTGAGTATGTATTAAACACCTTCGCTAGATGTAGCAGTCGCTGGAAGAAGGAAGCTGAATAAGACCTTGTCCCCACCCTTGAAAAATTTATAGAACAGTGGCAGACACAGAATTATAAAGCAAGAAATGTCATGAAGTAAATAATAGAAATTTGTGCAGAAAACCTGGGGCCACAGGGAAAGAGGTGATCAATTCTAAATGGAAGAGAGAAAGATCAGAAAGACCTTATGGAAGAGAGAATTCTCAAGATGAGTAGTGAAGGATGGAGACAAATTGACTGGAAGGAAGAGGAGGAAAGGTAGTTCAGGTGCCGTGTGGGTGTGGCCCTGTTTGCCATGGGGATGGTAAGAGCTTGAGGGGTGGGGAGAGATGAAGCTGGCAAGGTGGCTGGGTACCCCTGTGTCTGGAAGCAGTGGGGAATCCTGAAAGCATTAGAGGCAATGGGTTGCCTTTATCAACCCTTGTTAGTTAGGAGACAGAAAACTAAGACAAGACAGTGTACTAAGTACCTTAACGGGCATAGTTTGAAATTCAAAGGAAAACCACTTTATCCAGCCTGGGCCTGTATGCAGAAGACTTCTTGGAAGAAGTGACTTGAGCAGAATTTGCATGATACAGTGGGGAGTGGGTTAGGGGAAGACAGTTCTCCAAGAGGAAGGGAGATAGATCTGGGACATGGCAAACTGTTCTGTGTGGCTGGAAGCTGGGGAGGCGTGTGTGCAGTGAGGGCGGACACAAGACAGGGCAGGTGGATCTGTGCGGCAACCTGAAAGGTCTCTTCAGCAGATTGGTGAGGCTTTTAGCAGGGTGTGACTTGACCAGATTTGCCTTCTAGAAAGGGCACTTGGCTGCTACTGGATGGAAAGTAGATGGAAGAGATGCAAATGTGGAGGAAGAGGAAACCATTAAGAGGGTGTTTTGTATTAGTCAAGGGAGCTTAGACCAGAGTGGGGACCACAGAGATGGAGAAAAGTGCATTCAGTGAGCAGGTATTGAGCAGGTGAAGAGCAGGGACTTGGTGACTGTTTGGACGGCCTGGAAGGCTACAAAGAGGTAGAAGACTAGTCATGGAGAATAAAAATGAATGGAAAGCTGGAAGATCTGTGGGGACATTCACAGAGATATAGGACACGGGAGATGGACCTGCTTGGGGTGCAGTAGACTGCATTATGGAAGACAGATGAAGACATAACTTGTGTTGCCTGGGTGTGTGGGGAGTTTAGGGTATAAGGGGGTGAGTGAGAAAGGAAGAAATTAATAGAGCTAATACTGTGCCCCAGGCTCTAGGCTATTTGCTGGGACCAAACCCCACATATAGAACATTTTAGGAAATTCCCAAGTCTAATGGTGAAGATAGTCACATAGGTAATTTCAATATGATGTGTCCATGTGGTGATGGACCTATGTACAGGGTGCCAGGAGAGGATGACTTAATAGGATGAGTACTGGTGAGCACCTACTCTACCAGGATGATGTCAGGTGCTGTGGATTTGGCCATGACCGAGTTCAGTAAGAGCCTTTCCTTTAAATAGATAATGTTTTATTGGGACACTTAGTAAACAAGTAAATAAAAATAGACAAAAGATTTAAATGAGTACTCTTGAGTTAGTTAGACCTCTGGGAGACCAGAAGTAAGAGATGGGGCTGTGAGGAAACATGTGGAGGGTATTGAAGGGCCAGGGGGCCCATCAAACTTTGATGCTGGTCCAACTCCAGGGAGGAGAGAGGGAGAGAAGGAAGGATGAGGGGGAAAAGTCTCAAAGTTTCAACAAAGCTGATTGGGGGATCTCCATGCCACTCAAAAAAGTCCCAGATCTTCCAGGATTGGGCTGCATTAGTGTCCTGCTCTCCTTAGTCATTGGCTGGGAGCATCCTGTGGGATGTGTAGTTTCAGAGCATGTGCATGGGTAGGCCACAGAGAGCAAAAACTGGGCCCTTGCACATTATGCTTCAGCATTTGGAGGTTTGCAAAGCTTTTCTTGTAGCCACCACAAGTATGCAGTAAGTAATCCAGTTGCCAAGAAAGAATAAGCTGGGAGAGCAAGCAGTTGCACGATCAGGGATGGATGATCTCTCTGGGTAGATGACATTTAACCTAAGACCAGAGGATGAGAAAGATCCAGCTATGTGTAACCAAGTGGCAGGAGCAGCAAATGCAAAGGCCCTGGGGCGGTATCAGAGGGTCCCTCCAAAGGTCGGGGTAACTTGAATGTGATCAGAATAGGGGAAGAGCGGCAGAAGTTGTGGACAGGATCAGATAATCCAGGGTTTTGAAAATCATCTAGGAGAGTTTTTATTCTGACTGCAAAGAAAAGCCAGTGGAGAATTTAAGCGGGCAGTGACACAATTTGAGTTATAATTTAAGAAGACCACTTTGGAATGAAAGACTGGCAGATCTGCTCTGTGGAGCATGGCTGTAAGGTTTTCATGCCTATAAGGTTTTCAGGACTGCAAAAGAGCTAGATGGTGACAGATGGTGGTGATGTACACTGTCAAGGTGCGCTGGCCCCGTCTGGGAGCGCAAGGGGCTGCTGGTGTGGTGAGAAAAGCCTTCTTGGGAGAGAGGTCATGTGAGCTGGGTCTTAAAGGGGTGGGGTTTCAGAAAAAATTGCAGAAAGGATGTTTGAGGTGAACTTCACTGGCTCTGTGAAGGGAGGAGCGATCTTGAAGCGCTTTTCAAAATCACTAAAACACAGAGCCAAAGCAGTCTTTAATTTAGTGCCTTTTATAGCACAGAATATGGTTCTGCAGTAACCAAGGACATTCACAGGTGAAAAGTACTTAAATCAGAGCGACAGCATAGTTAGGGAAAGCAGACCAACCATTTCTTTTTTTATGGCAGAGAACATTAACTGAATACTTCAGAGACTGAAGCAGAGAAACAAAGAGAACGCTAGGCTTCCTGCTCGATTTGGCTCCAGATCCGGACTGGAGCTGCCGGGCCCCATTTTGGATGTGGAGGACTCAGGTAAAGTTGATTTGGGGTAGTATCGGAAGCTTATTTTTCAGAACCCACTCTTTACTGCTCCTTTCTGTGTTGAAAACGTAAAACCTACAGCTACGCTTTCAGCAATGACACCAAGGACAAGACCTCAGACCAGAGTTTTTCAGAACCCACTCTTGCTACTCCTTTCTGTGTGGAAAATAAAAATGGAAAGCCTACATCTGCAGTCACCACGATGACACCAAGGACTAGACTGCAGACCGGAGTCCGAACGGCTTGTCAGCTTGCTCCATCTACCACCTGGTGGCTCTGCTCTTGATTCTAGGATCTGACAGCCAGCTGCCTCCCTTCTTTTCCTTTCCTACCAGCCCTGCCCTGTGTTTATACTTTTGAAGTAGATTCCTAACTGGTCTCCCTGCCTCTAGACTCTTGTACTGTACATAGGTCAAGTGACAAAATGATGGCTTGCACAGATACATTTTTTTTTATTGTCTAAAACACTCTTTGGAGTAAGTCATCAAAACTGAAAAATCAGATGATTTTACATAAAAATCCATATTTCCTGTTTATCTTGAAAATTTGAATGATCTCACCACAGTGGCCCACATCCAGCAATAGCTAGGTGAACAGGGCCGGGTTTTTTTTTAGCTCAGGCATCTGACTTCTGTCCCTTTAGTCATAATCTGTCCTCCTTCCTATTGTTTTACTTCATTCTTTTTTGTTAGCTGCCTGAGCCTGGGAGGTATTTGGACGTGGAGGCACTACTTCACAGACTTACTTTTCT
>CAUYMX010055437.1:0-27062 GCA_963573855.1 Lepilemur septentrionalis | reverse complement strand
TCAAGGTCAGGAGTTCGAAACCAGCCTGAGCAAGAGCGAGACCCCCGTCTCTACTAATAATAGAAATAAATTAATTGGCCAGTTAAATATATATAGAAAAAAAAAATTAGCCGGGCATGGTGGCGCATGCCTGTAGTCCCAGCTACTCGGGAGGCTGAGGCAGAAGGATCGCTTGAGCCCAGGAGTTTGAGGTTACTGTGAGCTAGGCTGATGCCATGGCACTCTACAGCCCGGGCAACAGAATGAGACTCTGTCTCAAAAAAAAAAAAAAAAAAAAAGAGAACAAATACTGGGTTGGTGGGACGTGGTAGTGGTAGGAATGGTGATAGAAAGGAGGTATTCCAGCAAAGATAGATAGCCTATGTTCACACTGTGAAGTGATTGCCACAATCAAGGCTTTTCCTTCTTCATCTGTGTTGGTGGCTCCTATTTTGTGGCACTA
The DNA here is from genome assembly GCA_963573855.1 of Lepilemur septentrionalis. Classification (NCBI taxonomy): domain Eukaryota; kingdom Metazoa; phylum Chordata; class Mammalia; order Primates; family Lepilemuridae; genus Lepilemur; species Lepilemur septentrionalis. The sequence goes on along the minus strand of CAUYMX010055437.1, from coordinate 26,620 downwards.
TGCCTCCCCTGAAAATAAATTAAAAATCTCAAAATGAAATGATTGCATCATTTATAAATTCATAATTGCTTTAATCTCTCCATCCACACATTACTATGATGATACCAATGTTACTACAATTCGTATCTCTAAATGAGCATTTTGCCTTCAAGGGAAAAAGGAAATTATATTAGGTCTTGTTTCTTTTGTGGAGGAGGCTGGTGATATAATTAAAAATTTATACCTTTGAATAATTTTATTAATTGTTTTAAAATATGCTCAAGGTTTGTTCATATATTTTATGAGTTGCATTTACAAAGTTCATAAAAATTTAACTTAATAATTAATTATTAAAACAGCAGTGAAGGCAGAAAGCATTCTCATTTGCTACAGTCTTATGTGCTATGAGACAATAAATAACTTTTAGTTAATTTGTGCAATTGTACTTCCAATTGCACACAAAATAATGCCTTCATACACCCGTATCTTTTTTTCTTTTCCCAGGAAAAGGGCAAGTAATTTTATATAGTTTCAGTAACTATGTAAAATTCTCCTTTTTTTTTTTTGCAGTCTTGGCATTAAATTAATTGTTGTTAATGTGAATATGAGATTTTCATAGAGTATGAATGAATATATTGATAACTTAACCTGTTTTTTTCCCTTCCTGCCAGTATGTACATTACTGAAAGGAAATATATTTGAATGAGCCTCATTTATTTTCTAGAAGTAATTGTTTCCTTTTTAATATTCTGACCCTGATTCGGGGAGAGTTGTTTCTTTATTAATGACATCGAATAATTCTCTAGTAGCCTGAGTTAATCAAACTTTGTAATGGTCAATAGGAGAGTAAATTGGGTCAGAAGGAGAAAGTCATTAGGTTTTATTCAAGTAGTGTCTAGCATCCTAGAGGTTGTCTGCAGTTCCTGTAAATGTGGCTTCTGTTGGCAGTTCATAACAAGGATGCTTGGTTTCTTCCAGGCCAGCTGGAGTAAACTCTGTCTTTTAAAGGGCTTGTGTGACTATGTCAGGCCCACCCAGATAATCTCCCGTTTTTAAAGTCAACTGATTTGGGAACTGAATTACATCTAGCCGTTGAATAACTGGGAAAAGGTATGTGGAACTCCCTTGATTCAGCCACAGGTCATTCGTAATTGCAAATGTAGTCCGAATGCCCAGTGAGTCTCACGTGATAATCATGTAAATAATAATGTATAATAGTTCTTGTTTATAATTGAGGGTTTTCCTCTGACCAGCTCTATAGACCCTACACAGGAGGAGAGTTGTGATTTTGATTTCTTCTCTCTTTCCATCTCTAGAGATTCTACCGGGGAGGGAGAGGAACAGCAACATTCAGCTGTGGGGATTAGAGTTTGTTAGCGAAGTTGAGCATATTTTCCTACATTTATGATGTTTGCTGATACAGTTTGACTAATCTCTCTACTGTGTCGCTCATCTTTTAAAGCTGATTTGTAGGTGTTCTTCCTATTTTCTAGATTCTAATATTTTGTCAGTTATATGACTTCTCTTTTAATTTGCATATGGGATCTTTTATTATGTCTAAGTTCTAAATTTTAATGTAGTTGAATTTACCAATTTTGTTTCCCTTTTTCCTCCTTTTCGGAATTGGTAATATTTTTATGAGTATTTAACTTTACATTTAGAAGATCAGATTTGATGTGACAAAGTTAAACTCATCCAAATAGTTTTCTAATTTTTTAAAGGTCTGACAATTTTAAACATTTAAATGCATTAAACAACAAAGGAAAATATTTTTAAAGGTACATTTTATGTATCTCATAGTCATACTTAAATCATTCTTAGTATTTATCTAGATTTATAAAAAGTTTATTAAATAGAAGAAAATGGCAAAATTCCAACCCTTTTACAATACAGTGATTGAGTTCAAGCAAAGGAGAAAGCAAAGCTCAGAGGTGTAAGAGAAGGAATTAATGTTTATTTTGCTACAAATTTGCAAAGTATGTATTGTTATCCTTAATTTGTACAGATGAATGCACTGAGCGTCAAAAAAAATTAAATGACTCAGCTAAGAGATTTAGCTTGTTTGATTCAAAGCTAAGATTTGAACCCACAGTTCTTTGATTACAAGCTTAGGTATTTACCACTATACCTCTTTTATCATCCAGTTTATATGTATCAAGTATCTGCTTTGGAAAAAAAATTGAAACCCAGTGTACATTTATATACACTACCTCCTAAAGTTGAGACATACCTGGAAGTATACAGCAAAATGTTTGACACATAGCCATTATTTTTGTTTTGACTTTGAGCTAAAAGAACATAGATGACAAGCAAATGCTTTCAAGCCCTTTAAGGAAGTCTCATCTTGCTTTTAAACCCCTATGATATCTTTGGCAATGACATTCTGCTTATTAGCATTATTTTTAATGGTAGGCCAAGGTTCTTGTGCAATTTGATTGAGAGGTGTCAAGTGGGACTAAAAAAAGGTGTAGGGAAATATCATTCCTGAGATGCTGATGCTCCCACCAGAAATCTCTGCAAGCATTTTCAGCTTCTATCTCGACAATCTGAATTTCAACTATGTTAGTCCTCTGTGATATATTTAGAAAAACCAGCTGTAGAACATAGGATAGTTACAAGGGTCTAAACATTTTTAGAACTCTATAAATTAGCCCCTGATTGTCTAGAATGATTTAGAAGAAAATTAAATAATGTTGGCATTTGTAAGTTCATTAAGAATGTGTGTGGTGTGCTGTGGTGTGAATGTCTGTATCCCTCCAAAACTCATGTTGAAATCTTAACTCCCTCTTCAGAGGCAGCTGGCAGGAAGAAAAAAAGTTTAACTCCTGGTGATGGTATTAGGAAGAGGTGATTTGGAAGGTGATTAACTAGTTCATAGTTATGGAGTCCTCATGAATGGGATTAGTGCCCTTATTAAAGAGGCCTGTATCCTAGCACTACGGGAGACTGAGGCAGGAGGATTTCTTGAGGCCAGGAGCTTGAGACCAGCCTGAGCATTAGAGAGACCCTGTCTCCACCAAGAAATAGAAAAATTAGCTGGGCGTGGTGGCCTGCGCCTATAGTCCCAGCTACTCAGAAGGCTGAGACAGGAGGATTGCTTAAACCCAGGAGTTTTTTTTTGAGACAGAGTCTCTCTCTGTTGCCCGGGCTAGAGTGCCGTGGCATCAGCCTAGCTCACAGCAACCTCAAACGCCTGGGCTCAAGCGATCCTCCTGCCTCAGCCTCCCAAGTAGCTGGGACCACAAGCATGCACCACCATGCCCAGCAAATTTTTTTGTGTGTATATATTTTTTAGTCATCCAGCTAATTTATTTCGATTTTTTTTAGTAGAGACGGGTCTCACTCTTGCTCAGGCTGGTCTCGAACTCCTGAGCTCAAACGATCTGCCCACCTCCGCCTCCCGGAGTGCTAGGATTACAGGCGTGAGCCACCGTGCCCAGCCAAGCCCAGAAGTTTGAGTTTTCAATGAGCTATGATGATGCCACGACACTCTAGCCCAGGCTACAGAGTGAGAGAGTGAGACTTTGTCTCAAAAAAAAAAAAAGAAAAAGAGAGAGAGAGAGAGATTCCTTACCCCTTCCACCATTTGAGGACACAGCAAGAAGGCACAGTCTATAAGCCAGAAAGTGGGCCCTCACCAGACACCAATCTGCCTGGATCTTGGACTCCAGCTTCCAGAACTGTGAGAAATAAATTTTTGTTGTTTATAAGCCCCCAGTTTACGGTTTTGTTAGAGCAGCACACTGAAGACAGTGTGATTGACTGAAAGTGATTCTGTGGGGTTTACAAAAGGAAAACCCTTCACAAAAACAAGACGTATTTTGAGGTCACCATCAGTCCAGCAAAGCCAGACTATGCTAAGAAGGGTGTTCTGCCATTTGCTACTCAACACTGAAGATGTGGATGAGTGAGAAGAGTTGGCTGGAAACGGTACCAAAAAGACAAACACCTGCTGGCGGGACATAAACAGCTACAGGCACAAGACAAACTATCTCAGCCCCTGAAGACTGTTGCATGATACAACTTCTCCGTGAATGGCATTTATCTCTTGGCAATGAGGTTTAATTTTGCCAAGAAAGAATGTTTAAGTATGCAAGAGTCAGACAATGGCAGCCCCAGGGCGCCATTTTAGGTTTGAATCGTATGCGTTTATACACACACAGTCGTTGGAGGGAAAGGATAGCTGTTGGAAATTTTGAAACAATCACCACTGAAAGTTTGTGGAAAATTCACTAAATCATTTTTTTGATATTTTTGGGTTCATAAATCTTGTACTTCTCCCTCCTTTATGAATTGAAGACAGATTCTGCACATCCAGGGCTAAAGGAATAATTTCAACAATAGCAGCAATGGCAATAACAACATTAACCAAAAAAGAGTAAATTTTATTCTATATTACGTTTATTATGGGAAGTGAGATGCAAAACGAAAAATCATATTCTAAATGTTTCAAGGATAAAACTAAGTCATCAATTGAATTTCAGTATTTTTAACATCCGTTCAAAATGAAGGTGGAGGTACATGTAATTCCAAAATCTTTATCCTTGTATAAGTCATAACATTTCATCTTTTTTTTCTAGGAAATGAAATTTTATTGGTCAATATCTGGAGGATGGAAACTTTCTTAAGTAAACAACTTTATGACCTTTGCATATAGACATTATGAAAAGACATAACTTTGGATTCTAATACTGATACATTCATAAATGGGCATTCCATTTTGAATATTGCTGTTTCTTCAGCAATTTAATATTACACTATACTTTTGGTCTTTCTCAGCTACTTATACACATAAATTATTCTTATATTGACAGTTGTAATTTTTCTGGGTATCATTTAAATTAATACACATCTTCTAAAATAACTACATAAATTTATCTTTTAAGCAACAGTAAATACTGACAAACATCAAGATATCAGGTATGCTATACTTATAAACATGTATGATTTTAGTAGTTAAATACTGCCAGCTGTAGTGGTAATCGTAGTGTTCTTATAGTTGGTTAACCTTTTATCTTTATCTAAGACATAAAGATAGCACATTCATTGTCTAAAACATGAATATGTATTTAAATGTTATTCTCAACCTTCTATTGAGAAGTAGTTATATTTGTACTCTGCCAAACGAATTTCTCTATCAAGAGGTGATTCTGGTATTTCCATTCACATCTTCAACCCAATACCCAGCCAACATCATTTTTAGTGTCAAGGAATCAGTTTCAAATCATATTAGGTTTCAGGAACCAGATCAGACTTTCTAATCCCCAAGAGAGCATTTCCTTTGACAAGAAATGAGAGGAATTTGAACATCAATTCACTGATTGGAACTGTGATAAACTGGCGAATCTAATGGCTCTAACCTTGTTAGCAAGTCCATATGTATCACCTGTTATCAATAATACTAATTTATTATTTGAGTTCATCTTATGGAACTCCCAACTGCTAATGTCCTGTTATCCTACCAACATCATCTGTAATTTTTAAAAATTTTAATCTTTGGCTTCTTTTTGGTGTTGTAAGCATTGTTTTGCTGATTTCAAGAGAATAACGCCTGTAATAATTTTCCACTTTGAGTGATTACATACTCTTCTGAAATCTAGAGATACGTCTCCAAAAAAAAAAAAAAACACACACATACACAAGAAAAAAGTAGGGCTTTTATCTATTTGTGTAAATCAAAATACTAATAAATGTCCAAATGGAGTCTGTAGAACACAATTGTTTTTCATCAGTGTTTGCCATTTCCAGATGTAAAGTTAGATGCTTAAATAATGGCATTAATACTTTGAAGCTGCTTGGGTACCAGTCTGTGCTTCATTAGAGATGCTACCTAGATTTCTATAGCCCAGGGCAACTGGGCTTTCCAACCATGAGATGTGCTACCTGGGAGTAACACCACTGAATGGGGAACATCTGACTCAATACTAATATTTATAAAATAGAACCATCAAGGAAAGATAGCTTTCGATTTGGTTGTTTTGATTTGTGATTTATTTGAATAAGCAGTATGAATAAAACGCTTTTGTGTGTGCATATATATGTGGATAAGCCATTTCCAGTTATGCTATGTATGCATTTTTATGTGTAGAAAAGGACAATACATATTGATTAGCTCTTTTGAGGCTTTTGAACAACTGTTTCTTTTTTCCGCCTTTCTGAAACTGCTTTGAGGATGTGGATAATTCATACAAGGTATGTACATAATCACACCTATGGTATGTACATCCTAGTCACACACTTAACACAGGGAGGATGTGTGAGGAATGTCAATCATTCCAGTGGTCAAAGAACTGACCTTACCTGTGACTAACGGTGTCATTAATTAGCCCAGGCATATTTAGTAACATGCCAATGTACTGATTACTATATTCAGCCTTTGTGATAACTATGCTATCTACTCAGAGATGATTAAAAAAAAAAAACAAAACAACAAACCAAGCCAAAACCAAAACAGCCCTTTTTTGCCCTATAAAAATGAAAGGACAAATTCCAGTACTGAATACACACACACACTTTTGTTGGCTTTATTCACTTTCATACATGTGCCTACCTGATGACAGAAATTGGCCTTTAGATAGGATACAGCAAGTTATTTTTTTTTCTACACAAAAATAGAAAACCAATCATTTACGGACTGTACACACTGACAGGGTGTATTGACATACCACGGCCAGCTATAGCGTTACGCATAATATATGATTCACACATTAGTACAGCAGAGATAAATACATTTGGATTTTAGTAATTGCTAGTATGTATTTTTCTTGAGTTTTCCGGCTGCATTGGCCTTTTTCAACCTCAATTAAAAGTATCTCCAGATGCCCTTAAAACAAGAATAAGTCTCTCCTCTCCTCTAGGGCTTTGGGAGTATGACTGTAAGACTGTGATCTTCTGATTTACCAGCATCATTTTAAGCCATGATGGAAAACATGACATACAATAATTCACTCAAAGGTGAGGTCTAAAATAAATATTAATGAATCTAAACTAAAATTATTAAGGATACTGATTAACATGGGTAAGCCCCTTCTAACTCATTCAATATAGTTTGCTATACACACAGCCTTTACATATCATTAAAAGCAATGACACGAATTGGAAAAAAAATTGTTTAACTGCTTAGCAGTTTTCCTAAAGAACAGACCATTTAATTTTGAAAGTAACAAAGAGTAATACTAGCAGCAATGTCAAAAAGCAAGCTATAATTTTCACCCCAGAAATAAACGGATGATATCCCCATATTTAAGAGATCAAGAATGAAGTTAGCATTTCTCTCCCATTTAATTCTCCCTAACACGCTTAAATCACTGGGGTATCTCATCATAATTATCACCATGCTGGTTGATCATCACTGTCTTTTTCTACAGTGTAAGATACGTGATTCTTATTCCTACTGTTTTTCAGCCAATTCATTTTGAGCTTGAACCCAGAAAGATACTGGATGAAGAATCAGTATTTAGAAATGCCCATCTGGAGCATCATTTTCTTTAAGGCATTATTTGAGGCCCCTTTTGATACAAGTACTCATGTTTTAGTAATTTTTCATATGGGATCCCATTTTTCATAGCTAAGGCGGGTAATCCTCTGGGCAGAGTTAACTGAATCACTTTCCTACACGCTAGTGTCCAGGAAGAGTCATGACACAAGTTTTACTCCCTCCAATTTCATCAAAATTTCTGATGGGAGCTGCCTTGAGTTTTAAGCCAGCAAGACTTTTTGTGGCTCCTCTTCTGTCTTGGTTAGCATGAAAACAGAAGTGTTCATTGTATCCCTACTAATTAATGCTTGCTAGTGCTGTACCTCTTTTCGGAACTCCTAAACAAGTTTTTCCAGGAAGAAAACAGAAGTTATGCTTTCGTTTATTTTATCCTGTGGGTTACAGTCAGTCTTCATAGAGCAAACCATAATTATATAATGGCGTGCCCAGGATAGATGCATTTGCTGGTATAACTGCCTCTTTTTGGCTCATTATTGCTTGGCTTTAGTTTCATATTCAACAGTCTTTATTCTCATGATTAATATCTGAGATATTTGGGTCTTAAAAAAAATCTTGTAAGTAACATTTTGTTGCACCATTCTGGCCCCCACAGTCATTTCACCAAGGCCCATGATTATTTGAATGTCCTTTATAGTTATCATCACCTTGATTTACCTAACAGCTAAAAGTAATGTTTCAGGATTTTTTTTTCTGTTTTGTTCTATCTACATGTATTTACAGATGTATTGGATTTACTTTGAGAGAGGTTATTTGGTTGTGGCAAGTGAGTAGTTTAGCTGGTGAGTGTTCACAGTTAACAGTAGCTGTAATGACCTCTGGCAGATGTCACTGTTTTACTGGTGAGTCAGAATTTTTCCACCTCAATCCATCTTCATGTATACCCTTGGTACTGCAAACCAATCTTATTTGATTCTGCAGCCAAGGAGAATTTTTTTCCCCCAAGAGTAGGATAAAGTTCGTGGAAACCTGAGTCAGTATTTACAAGACTATTTTTTCCCCTTTTGCAAAAATGTCTACAATTTTGTAGACATCCTCCAGCCCATGTGTCTGTAATTATTCAGCCAGTTGCAGAATTTCATTAAGAAGGATGTAGTCATGGGGGTGGGCATGAGATCCTGCATATTGCCTGCTATTGGCCGGGGGACAGCAGCTGACCCACAGTGGGAGAGAGTCACCCAAAGGGCCACGTATGACATCAAGACATCAAGGAGCATTGCTAACAGAGACAAAACGCTAGACAGCAATGTCAAATAACAAACACTGAAGGGGACGTCTGACTTCTGATTCACTGTGTAGGCAAAACAGGGGTGGAGACAAGGTGGTCAGCTCACTTATTCAAGAGACTGCTGAGTTCACTGTACTATCACAAAGGGAAATTCACAGGCCTCATTTCTCAAACACCACTTAGGACAAAGCGGGAGAGAGTAAACACCATCATTTCCACAGCAGCGTTATAGACAAGTCATAAATCAGACGGGTAGAGGTCTACACAAGGCTATGAGTGCCCGATTTTTGATAAAAACACATATACATATATGCAAACCCCATCCTAATAGATTGTGGTTTTTTTTTACACTGATTCTTAAAAAGTAGACAAGGGATGTGGTGAATTATGTGGTAGAAGTAGACAAATTTTTTTAACACTTGGCAAAATAGGAAGAAGGAAGAGAAGTCAGTAATTTCTCATTTTTGGCAGGAAAACAGCAACAAAGTGGATACAGCAAAGGCCACACAGTTGACATTAACGGCACACTTGTACATATCCTCTGTAAACAGATTTGAAAGTCACATTGTCCTCTATTCTTGGTGTGGTATATACAGGTATTCCCAGAATGACAGGATCCGCAGAAATTAGAGGAATAACATTAGTACAAACTAGCAAGAATGAAACTCTAATACACTGAAATACATTCCTCTTCTGCTTTCTACTGTAGGATGGTGACCTCCTATTAAGGATTTGGTTCCAAAACCCAACTTCTAGGATACATGTTAGTACCACGCACATTCAGTCCAATTTATTTCAATTTTGATGTTTATAACATGGAGAACACTGGGATGCAAAATAATATCAGATAATTCTCAAGATTAAAAAAATGATCAAAGATCAAATCACATTTACGAGAGCTAAACTTGCCAAGGTAGGAAATCATACGAACGCATTTTATAACTATTTCATTTCAGATGCAAACAAAAAGGTTTCTGGTTAACCTTGACTTTTAACAAAATGTTCAACTTACGCCACTGACCCCAAACCCAAAGGTGAATCAGGATTTTCCTGTATGTCAAGTAGTTGGTCTGTGGCATCACAAGCCAATAATCTAGAAAGACATAATTAGGAAAGCACTGAAGATAAACACATGACAGTTGAAGCTGTGACATTTTTCTCGTGGTCATATGAATAGAATAATCAATATTAAAAGTTCTAGTGTTCACTTGGTAAACAGTAGAGCATCTTAACACTTTAAGTGTTGAATTACCTTCTAGACACAGAGTTCTACCTCACCTCTTTTACTACTGGTTTCAGAAGTGTTTTCTATTATTGATGTAATGAAATATTTCCTCTGCATATTCCCAAAACTGAAATACATGAAAAGGACCTAATTATATCTAAAAGAAATGAAGGACAAAACCAAACGACTTTCAACGCAATGTATGTTCGTGCAGATCAAGGAAGGAATAACTAAGCAAGTTCCAAGAGTGGGGCAGGAAAATTGTTTTGCAGCTTCATTTGTTGAATGAACCTAAGGTGTCACAAATAATGTAGTACCGAATGTCTGAAGTTATGTCATAGTTGAAGTGAAGGAAAATTTTCAAATAAGGTTTTTATTGTGGGAGCAACTTAGGGTTGGTATCATAATATAAAAATGCTGCTGTCTTGAGTAGGTTCCTATCTTATTTACCCATTTGATGATAAATTTCTGTTACAGTTACTGTTTGTAAGAGCTATTAGTTCTCAGCTATTGAATAAACAACAAAACAAGCAAGGTTCTGTAGTATTTTGTGACAATTTCTAGAGTGTCGTAGAAGTAAAGAATTTAGTTCTAGCACCAAAAAAAACCCAGTTAAACTTGCTACATCAAACATTTTCCCTTAAAGTTTCAATTCGAAGAGAAAATTGAATTTTAAGAGGCACACTACAATACTAAATTTAACAACTTTCATTTATTTAATGTGGGGCACATGCCTACAACTCCCTTAGGCCTCTGCTTCATTTAACTATTTATAAATCATGTGCTTACTCCAGACTCATGAAAATAAATATGATTACCGGATGCTGAATTCTTTCTTCTCCTATTTTAATGCAGGGACAGCCTGTTCTAGCTACTCCACAGTAGAGGATTACCTGGGGGCCCACCCATCTGGAGTGAGCACAGCTGACAGCTGCTGCCGTGTACACAGGGTGTACTCTGTGTCTACACAGCATGCATCCCAATGTGCAAGGGAGATGGCCAGCGAGCGAGGGCTAGGAGAGAGATTATGTCCTGGCAAAGGCATCCGAGACAGAAGAGTCACAAATGCAACTACAGATGGGTATTTAAGGCTAAAAGAGAGAGTTTTAGACTAAATTTCTAACCATCCGTAGTAATTTGATTGGTAGTTTGATGGTCATTTTGACTTTAGATCGCATTTTTAATAGAGGCCAATTGGTAAGAAACTGAAAAGTGTGTCTTATTAAAAAATTCCTAAGTTGTAAGTATAACAACTGGAATTACCATTCTCAGGTTCTGAGAATGCTGTGGTCCACTTATGCAGGCTTCATCTACGGTCCGATTGCTGTGAAAGAAATCAAAGCCTTTTTGCTAACTGAGGTTGTGTCCAGTGTAGCTTGTAGTGTTAAAGTTCGGGTAGGATTTCCACACCCCTCCCCCGCAATATGTTCAGAATCTGCAAAATAGAATTAAAACGGAAAAAGCCAAAACAGAGGTTGTGAGTTGCATGTACAGATGGGGTGTGTGAGTCTCTGGAGAGAGACTCCGTGGTCAGACACTCTTTTGTGGGTCATCAGGGGAAATGAGTTCAGAGAAGGTAACCAGAGCCCCTCCAACAGCCAACAGCCTGGTTTTCTAAACGCAAGATGGAGATTAGCGCTTTTCCTATAGTGAATTCCAGAAGCTTTTTCAAGGCCCTAGCTCATCCCTCCTTTCCACACTACCCCAGTGCTCAAGCCACTGCTGCTCACCCCAGGCCAGTGCCTTGGCAGACACTCGTGTGTCCTGGGACCACGCTCTTCTGGAGGCAAGTGAGGGCTGAGCTCAGACAGGTGCCTGTGCTCTCGAAGAACACAACCCACCCAAAGCTCAAGCCATGGTTTTGTAAAGTCCTCTTCTTTTGTTCAGTTTAAAGGGTGAGCTACGATGCTATTTCTCTTAAAATCAGTACGTTTGGAGAAGTCACCTTTTTATTCCAGATTATAAACTTAAGCCATTAGATGATATTAGTCTACATACAAACACTGTAAGGGAGCTAGTGTTCTATTTGGTGTTGACTGTATTTGCTATTATTAGAAGCTACTTAACCAAACTGAAAGAAAAACACAAAATTGCACCCTGTGTACAGGAGTTTAAAAGAAACATTGTTTTTGTTACTCACGAGAAAAAACTGTATTTGGCAATCTCCTATTAATAGTGCCTTACCAGAACCTTGGCATCCTCAGTAGAACATTAGTGGAGAACACTTGTACAACACAAACTTTAGTATTATCCCTAATTTGGGGATTCTTTTTAAGAATTCAGTCTCATGTATTTCTTCTAGGGGAAGAAAATATGAATTCCATCTCGTCAGAATCACAGAGACACACCTTGCCTTCAGTGCAAGACGATGTGTATATACAAATAAATCTATTTTTGATGTTGGCAGTATTCATATTCAAAAGCTTAGCCAATTTTCCTAATAGAACTTTCTTGCATTTATTAACAACTATAACAAGGTTTATAAAAAGGGTTATCTGAAGATGTTCACAAATATTAATTCATATTAGGTATTTTACACATTTAAGTGCTTTTATTTCATGTTATCTGGCCTAGGAATGAATCAATTTTGTTTCAGTTTTTTTTACATTCTGGTTCTTACCACCTACTTAAGTTTTGCGTGATAACAGCGTTCTTATTGCAATAGGACTACAAATTATAACAGTATTTTTGCTGATAGTGTTTTTGCTACTTTTAATATAAAGCAGGGATTTTAATGGCAATACCACTGTATCATAAATTGAGGCAGTAATGTAAGAGGACACATGTACAGTGATAATGCTACTTCTATATGCAACACCACATTTATAAAAAAAAAACCCAGTGCTTATTATTTCCACTTAATTAAGGTTGCAAACCTTTCGTAAAGCTTGCTTCTCTTCTCTCGTTCTTTCTTTCAAATTGAAATGACATTTTTTATTTATAGAGCTCCAGTCAAAGGACCTAACTTTTTTTTTAACAGCAATTTCCTATAGTTTATTATAATACTTGCTTTTTCTTCCTGGTCTCACAGAAAAACCACTAAGTAAGCCTTTACACAGATGAAGACTTACGAATACCGTGAGTGTAGACACGGACTCCCCGACACGTTCCCTTTCAGTCTAAGACAGAGGAAGGGGCAGGGCGAACACAGCAGTTGGGGCGTCGAAAGTTCTGCAGCATGGACTGGAAAACGCGGTGCTGCCTTCCCTTGAGCTTCTTATTGGAAGAAGTATCCGAGGAAATGGATCTCCGGCTCTGGCCGCTTTGAGTTTTGACTAATTTCTCGTGTTCCCTGATTTGTCTCTGCAAATGGTTCTGGATAGCGATCCCCAGGGACTCCGGGTCCAGGGACGCCCCGTACACTTCCCAGGTCATCCCCTGCTCGTCCCACACGACGTCCTTGACGCGCTTGGACTGTTTGAGCTGCAGCTTGGACTCCGCGCTCAGCTGCTTTTTCTTCTCTCCGGAGGTGAGACCCACTTGAGCGGCGGCCGCCGTCACGTTTAACTTTTGCTCCTTGAGGAACTCGCTGACCCGGCTGGGCCTGCGGGGGCTGGCCTTGACCGAGCGCGAAGGGGTCCTCTTGCCGGAACCCGGGCTGGAGTCGCCCACGGCATCGGAGGGCAGGCTCAGGCTGGTGGCGGTCTTGGGCTGTCTGTTTTCTTCCAAGGAGCCCTCGTGGTTCTTCCTAACTGGGGAGGGTGCAGGACTCACAGCTGAGCCTGTCCCTCCGCTGTCTTGAGACTGGGGACTGAGCAGTGCGGTTTTGGCATCGAGGACGTCGGTGCCAGCGGACTCTTGTTCTCGTACTATCTGAGGGGACGCAGGCTTCCTCTCCCTGGTGCTTCCTTGGTGGGTGGGATCCAAGCTCGCGGACTGGTCACCTTTGCTGGCGGCGCCACAAGCGCCGGACAGTTTGCAATCTGGGTCTGTGTTGTGGCCATTTGTGGTTTGCGCTGCAAGCGCGCTTGTCTTGGTTTCAAATTTTCCCGATGCGTGACTTGTCCCAGCTTGACTTCCTGCACTGACGGAAATCTCGTCCACGGGGCTAGCTTTCAGGGAGCTGGAATTAGTACCCGAGAGCTGGTGAGCACTTGGGTCTTCCCTCCCTGGAGTCATTCCTGCTGACCTCCCATCTTCTTTCCACGTCTCCTGCGCATTTCTGCAGGCCACGTTGATGGATGAGGTTTTAAGGACCTCACCTGGTGGGCTCCCTGGGTTACTTGCCCCCTGGCGAGCTGTGGTGGAGACAGCTGCAGCTGCCTGAATGTGCACCTGTGGCGTGACGCCAAGGCACCGCCCCGACGCCTGGGGGGCTGGCGTGCTGGCACAGAGCTCTAACGTGTGGCTCCCAGCGCCACTGCCATGGCAAATGACGCACAGCTGCTCCTGTTCAAAACGCCCGGGAGCAGGGCTTTCCTTCAAGAACGCAGCCAGGATGCTGGGGCTGGTGGAGACCGATCTGCTCTCGACACTCGCCACTGCCTGCACCTCCACGTCTTGTCGAGCCCTGCTGGGACCTTCCTTGATCTCACTCTCAGTTTGGTGGGTCATCGTACCGGCTTCTTTGAACCTTGACATCCGTGGCTGAGGCGGCGGCAGCCCCTTCTCTACATCTGAAGGATGTGCCGAATTTGCACTAGCGAGGGCGGGGGGTGGAGGCGTCACAGCAGTTTTTATGCCTGGGGGGTCAGGGGCAGTGACAGAGGGCTGCTTGTCCCCGGAACATCCATCTTCTGCAGCTGGAGGTTCGCAGGACCTAGTCCCAGAGTCACAGTTGGCTCCCTGCCTCTCCCCTTCAGGTCCCCTTCCAGGAGAGGGAACTGAACTGGACACTTCAGCTGCTGCATTTGGAGACGGCACCCTTCCCTGGGCTATTTTTCCAGAAGGAAACTCACAGGACACATGATCTTGGCTGCTACTGCAGGTGTCTCCTGCAGGACAACTTGGCTTCTCTGGTTGCTCCTCCTTTGAGGTTCTCTCTGATTCCACCAGGGAATCTTCAGGTACCGACGAGGGGCTGGCACCGGACTGGTCACCTGGGATGGTCTGGTGGGTGTGCTGATTGGCTGGCATTGGAAACGGTGCGTGGACAAGATCCTTTCCTGCTGTGGGACTTGGGGCTGGCAGCTGGGGACTGGCAGGAGAGTGGAGTGCAGGAGATGCTTTCTCCACTTCATTGAAGACACCCGGGAAAGGCATGTCTGGCTGGGTGCTCTCATGCTCACGACCCTGCATCAGGGGCTTGGTGGCTGCCCTGGGGCTGAGGTCTGCTTCTGCAGGGGCGCCTGAGAAGCCATTGGCGTTCTGACACGGGACAGCCCGGCGGTGTGCGGGTGAGGCAGTCCGCAGCTCTCCCAGATCCTCTTCTTTTCCAGAAGCTGCAATCAGAGACACTTTAGCCGCCCTCAGAGGGTCAGGTACAGTCCCCATGGACTTTCTCTTCAGGAAAACTCCAGAGCTCTCCTGGGAGCAGCGCTCCCAGTGGGCCACTGTGGGAGCTTAGAGCCAGACCCAGTCAGGGATGGTTCTTCTGAAGATCGAACCTGCAAATCAAGGAAACAGGACCATTAATACTGCACATCATTTAAGGATTGAAAAATAGAGCAAATTGCCATTTTTGTAAGATCTCATGAGCACAGTTAACCTTTTCTTCCCTTATCTGTCCATATAAAAGTAGACCTTGGGAAGAAACATTTTGAAGAAAATATTCTAATTACACAAATATTATTTTGATATATTAGTTTCTGCTTGCATCCTGCTGCTGCCTGGCAAATTGGTATTTAATGTATCTACTTAAGTTTGACAGCTACCTCAAAAGTTATTTGTGTAGTCTGATTTATCAGATATCAGAAAATCCTGTAAAGCTACTACCACTGAATCAATAAGTACTGAAATACCCCTAAACAGGTATGTGAAATAGGATATCTAGAAATAGATCCAAATATAAATGGGGACTTAATATACGACAAAATAGGCATTTCAATTTGGCAGCGAAAGGATGGTCTATTTAATATAAGGGGCTGTCAAACTGTTTATTCATCTGGAAGAAAAGAAAACTAGATTTTCTTCTTATACCAATTCTAAAAATAAATCTTGGGTGGATTTAGATGGATTAAAGGTCAAAATGTAAAAGAAATCATTAAATAATAAATAAAAATCCTGTAAGAAAATCTAGGAATCATAAATATAATCTAGGGCAGTTAGGCTTCTTTTGACAAGGTAGATGCTATAAGAAAAAACATAAAACACTTGAGACTAATAAAATTCAAAACTTTTGCATGACTAAAGATACCATAAAAATACAATAGATTTGAAAAAAAAGTTTGCAACCCTAAAGGACTGGCAAAAATATCCATAATACAGCAGGAGCTCTTAAAAATTTATTAGGAGACCAAATAATCCACTGGAAAAATGGATAAAGAATATGAAAGCACAGTTTGCAAAATAGGAAATCCAAATAACCAACAAGCTTATGAAACAGTGATCAAATTCATTTGTAGTCAAATACATGTAGTCAAATACATAAAGTAACAATTAGATTTTTCTTCACACCAATTGCAGTTGCAAAAATTTAAAAAAATAAAAAAGACTTTTAACATGACAGCCTGGGGAGACCTAGGGAAAGAAAGTATTTTTTTATTAATTGTAGGCACAAATGTTTATTGTTACAGCTTTCCTAAGGAAGCAGTTTAGTTTTTAGAACTAAAAATACACACGTCCTTGACCCGGTGATACCAACTCTACCAATAAAAACAAAATCCCCAGCATATGTGAATACACATACAATTATGTTTATTGAAGTACTATTTATAGAGTTAAAAACTGGAAACAGACTGGTCCCCATGAATAGGGAGAATGGTAGAATAAATTATGACATAGCTCTACTATGGCGTATTATGCAATCATTAAAGTAAATAACTACTTAGCCTATAATTTTTCCCATGGCAGGGATTTCCCTAAGGTATGGTCAGATGAGAAAAGCAAGATACAGAAAAGAGCATTTTTATAAAAATATTTAGAATAGGACACATTAGGCATTAAACAGAGGGAGATTAATGAGCTGGAGACAAGGAGGGGAGATGGAGTTACCCAAAGGTCGGAAAATGCTGAATTTTAAGCAATATATCTGATATGATTTAGGGAATGTACTTATATATAAAATTATATCACTTTTGGAAAGGATAACTAGACACTAGTCATGTGAATAAATCTATGGATCAGACATTAGTAGATGATTGTGTTTTAATATTTATCACTCATAGGCTGTGTTAGTGACTCCACATTAACTCATTGGCAAAATGACTTGAATGATTTCTAAGAACACTTCCAGCTCCAAAACTCAAGGATCCTACTTCTTTGCATGTGATGAATAAAAAATCAAAGAGCACAATCTTAACCCAGGCTCCAAAGAGTCGAAAGAAGGCAAAATCAAGTCTGGTTGGACTCAGATTTTGAAAATACATTATTTTATCTCTTGGCTGACTTACTATCACACAAAATCTAACCCTAAACGGAACTTATTTTCTCCTCTAAGCCAGCTCTTCCTTCTAACTTCATTATTCATAGGAATGGGTTGAATATTTTCCCATCCATGGTCTTGATGGCTTTCTGCTCATTCAAGCCACTTCTCTCCAGGTTTATGTTCCATTTCTTCTTTACTGAGTTTTCTCTTGCAAAATCACGTGCTTTGCCCAAGTCAGCCTTTCTCTCCCCTCTTTTGTATCTGTGTTCGTTATTCCTTTCCTTTCACTGTCTGCCCTCCTCATCTCAAAAAGCCTACCTATTCTTCAAAGACCCACTTCAATCCCACTTTCTTTCTGAAGCCCCCTAAAGCCTTCAAGTCACAAAGTCTCTCTGTTTTTTAAAACTCTGACAGGTTGGTCATTGTGTCCTTTCTATTGTGCTTTTTTCATGCATTGTTTTTGTACTATTGTGATTGCATAAATGCCTCATTTCTCCAAAAATACCTCAAGCCCCAGGAGGAAAAGGGAGAAACTTTGATTCTTTTCTATTCATTCCACAGGGCACAGGGCAGGATCCCATGCACAAAAAATTGGTAATGGATCCTGTTTTCTTCCAAAATGGCCATTATTAAAGCTCTGCCCAACTTCAATCTAATAGGGAATTTTAATCCATGGCATGAAATATTGATGAAAACAATTGAAAAGAGTGTGATTTTTAGAAGAAAATGGCAAATCTTATTTATAAAACTTTATATATCTGTAATCCAGGTTTAGACAATAAAAACCAAGAACACCAGACATCTGCTATGAACAGCTGGAAGGTCTCGTAAAGCCAGGAGTACAAACCTCTCCTGTGTTGTAAGGCTGGTGCCAAGAAATCTAGTTTGCCAAAGATGGATTGTAAAATATAAACAGCTCAAAGTTCAGCAACCGAAAGTTAAAAGACTTAGATGAAGATGACTTCATAAAACTCTCAGAAGTCATTACGCTTACTTCCATTTCCCCCACACAGCTGACTGTGTTGGTTTAACTTTGAAAGGGTGTTTTCTTTCCTTCACTTTGTTAATAGAGGTTAAATTTCCATCGATTTGAGAATCAAGAAGAAAAGCCCAAACTGCATGGCTGAACAGCTACAACTGGAAATCTCTTGATTTATTAGTGGGTAAGAAACCAACACTACTCTGAAACCTGTCTACTCATGGAATTGTCACAGCATCTCCATGAGCCTAGAAGAGACTCACCCCCGATTCTCCCCTCCCTTGCCTTACCTAATGGCAGAAATCTAGAGTCTCCAATAGGTCAGAGAACCCAGGCATTTTAAAAGTGTATTATAATTACTGGGAGGTTTAGAGTGAGGCGCATATGCTTTATCATCAGTTGGAGTCCATTATGATAAAATTTAATAACTTCTAAAAACAACGTTGCAAACAGGTGGCCCGAGACTGAATGGGTCCCTTCTGTAGAGGGTGTGTATGTGTCTGTGTGTCCTGGATGGTTTTCCCTTCCCTCTCTTAGAGAGCAGCGACACGAAAGAAAGAGATTACTAATCCTCAAGAAAAAGGTAAAGAAAAAAAAATGTCATCTGGCATCCTATTCAATCCAGTCTGACCTGCCCCCTTTAATCGGGAACCTTCTCCGAGATCATTTGCATTTTGAACCGAGCAGATCTCGCGGGTGCACGGTTTCAAGGAGCAGTGATTCAGTCCCAGGAAACACCCACAGGCTGAGAAGAGCAGTTCCTTCTTTCTTTACAAAAACCAAACCCTGGCACTGATAGCTGCCTGAAATGCACTTTTCAAAGATACTAGCTGAAAAAAAAAAGTGCGTTCTTGCCTTCAAACTGCGGCTACGGCAAATCAGAACAGCTGAAGAGAAGAGAAAGCTGCTTTGCTCAGTGCCGCGAACAGTGCCGCGTGGACTTCCAATTGCAAAGCTCGCTTCAATAAAGGGCTCGTGAGAAATGAGCTGCAGCCCTTCTCCCTAGTCAGTTCTTCTTTTGTCCAACATTGTTCTAGAAAAATGAGCGCGCGCCCTGTTGTCTTATTGAATTCCACTGTAAGCAGGACTGGCCACAACCCAAGAGGTTAAAAAAAAAGGGCTTGAAGGAGCACAAAGACCCCAAATATCCACTCCCCCTTTTGTCAATTTGAACAGATGGCTTCTCAATTCACAACCGATTAGAATCCTACAGCACAGCAAGCACTCATTTCCTGCTCTCTCTGTTCCAGACACTGTTCTGTATGTGAACTCACTGAATCCTCAGAACGTTTTCCCACTCAGTTGGATCCCGCCATGTTGAAATATCTACCATCAGGGAAAACGCCTTCCTAGCCCATGCAGCTGTTGATTTCTACATAGCTCTGACAACACTGCAACTTCTTGAAAAGACAGCGTCCAATCCCCACACTCCTCCTTCCTGCCCAGTTACTCCCAAATCCATGATGTTGCTTCTTTCTTTGTCATTTCTGTCATTCCACTGAAACTGCCCTTGCTAAAGTCACCAGTGACTGGACTCTGCCAAAACAAATGAACAGTTTCTCTCCTTATCTTTGTTGACTTCTCTGCAGCACTTGACCTTTTGACCACTCTGTCCTTCTGGAAGCTTTCCTATCTGAGATACGCTCGGACTTGGCCGTCTGTCCTCTTTTCTCTCCATAGGTCTCTTTCTCAATGTCTTTCTTTGCCTCTTTTTTCCTCACTTCATTTCCTAAATGTTGGCATATCCCAGACCTTCGGCTCTTCTCAGTCTGCACTCTCAACCCTGGGGGACCCAGTTACCCACATGTTCCTAAATCTCAAATCCATCTCTAGCCAGGACTCCCTGTTCATCTCCAAAATAGCAGCTTTCCATTTAGAAGTCTCACTGATATCTGAAATTCCACATGTCTAAAACTCACCCACTTTTACCTCTATAAGCACGTTCCTTCTTCTTAATTTTCTCAGTGAATGTCACCTTCATCTCCTCACCCAAGCCAGAAACTTCAAAGCTGTTCTTGCCTCTGTCTCCTTATTCCTCACGTCTAACTAACCACCGAGTCTTGCAAATCCTTTCTTTGCAATATCTCTGGCATCTGTCCACCTCCTCTTTGGTCTCCCTACTGCTGATTTAACGCAAGCTCTTATCTTGCCACAATAATTTCAAGGACTTCCTAAATAATCTCTCTCCAATCTGTACCTTCTTCAACTTTCTACATTGCTGCCAGAGAGATATTTTCTAAAATGCAAATATGATCATGTAACTCTCAGAATTCAGATCCTTCAATGGCACCCACACATTCCATGATGAAGTTCAAATTCTTGAGCTTGGCAAGTCTCTTTGAGATGAGGCTTCTGTTACCCCTTAAGCCTCATGCTCATCTTATGGCCCCCAGAGCCTTTCAATCCAGCCATTGAAAAGGAATGATGGTTGCTCAGATATGTCATGGCCTCTCTGCCTTCATCCATGCTGCTTCTTGTTTCTTGAATGTTCTCTGTACTGAATACTGTCCCCCAATATTTCAGTCCACCCAGAACCTGTGTGAATGTGATCTTACTTGAAAATAATGTCTTTGTAGATATAATCAAGTTAGAATTAGGTCATACTGGGTTAGGGTGGGCCCTAAATCCAAAATGATGGGTGTCTTTCTAAGAAGAGAGAAATGTGGACACAAACACAGACACACAGGGAAGAAAGTCCTACAACGACCAAGATAGAAATTGGAGTGATGCATCCACAAACCAAAAAAATGCCAAGGGTTGCTGACAACCATGAGAAGTTAGGAAAAGAAAGGGCATGGAACAGCTCAGCCCTCAGAGACACTGGAGAGAACCAACCCTGTTGACAGTTTGATCTAGAATAAATTTCTGTTGCTTTAAGTCACCTGGTTTGTGTTAATTTCTTACAACAGCTCGAGGAAAGGAATACATCCGCCCTACTCTTTATTCCCTTGCTAATACCCTCAACTCAACTCAGCCTGTCCTCCTCTGGGAAGCCTTCCTTGAACATTCCCATCCCCAAGCCATTCCCAACCCCTGATTTACATGCCTTTCCTCTGGTCTCTCATTGCATCTATGTATATCTCTATTATAATGCACTGCTATGCTGCTATTACCTTTTTAAAAAATTTCTCCAGAAAGAGAGAGAGAGAGAGAGAGAGAGAGAGAGAGAGAGAGAGAGAGAGAGAGAGAGAGAGAGAGAGAACCTACCTGGAAACCTCAGTAACCTGCATAGGATTGGTAAGGAAAAAAAAAAAAGGAGTGCAGTTACATGCTTCAAAAGAAGCTTGATTTCATTTTACTTGAATAGAGTATCACAAACCATTAGGTAGAGTGGAGTCGATGCAAGTTAATGGGAAAAATAAGATCTCACATAAGGTCAATAATGTGTAACACACTGCCAACAAAATTACTTTAACAGAAAAGCATAGCTGTTTCTATTACTGAGGTTAATTTTTTTTCCCCTAGCAATGATGAGAATGACGTCCATGCTATCACAAATCATGAATTATTTGCTTTGAATTAGTTTTACTGCTTTGAATAGTTTATAATAAAAATCAATATCATAGGAGGATCTAAATAATAGAAATATCCTCCTTTTGACCTCGTTAAACAGTAAGATGACTGGGAGTCAGGGATGTTTGCAACACGCCCTGTTAGCTTGGCCATTGAGGAGGTGTGGTCTCTTGCTTGCTTCGGTGGTGCACGTCCTTTATTGGGATAAACCCACGGGTTTATAAGAGCTCCTAAGAAAGGCGCAGTCTGGAGTATGTAGACTAGTAGCCTGAGAAATCACTTGTCAGAAGCACAGGCACTTATTAAAAATTATTAATACTTCTTCATGTCCTGGGGTGGCTTAGCGAGCTATTCCCACTTTGCTGTCATGGGAATTATGAATCACAGTCTCAGAGTTTACACTGAAGACCTCACGAAGCTGTGAAAATGTGCCTAATAAAGATGTCATAAGCTGGACCTGTTTACTTTTAAGAATTCATTAATTATTTATCATGCACGCAATTATATTACCCTCAGATGGTAATGGAAAGCATTATTTTTTTTTCCTAAAAATGATAAGAACATTGTCCACATGTGTTTGGGCCTGAGATGACCACTGGTTTCATAGTTGCAAAGCTGGCTAGTCTCTGAATGTTTTAACAACAGCAGTGAAAGGAAGGAAGTGGGAATTAGCAGGAACACCGATTTGCAAAGTATGAAAATGTTTAATAAAACTACAGTTTCTGTTCACGGTCTTATTAAAGCTGTACAGATGACATCATCAGGTGGGTGTGGTTCATTGTAACCCCTGGATGATGGTGACCCCCCAAATCTTGTGCTCCACTTTCTGATTGCTTGTTCTCTGTCTGGGGCCTACTTCAGAGCAGCTTTGGAATGTGCCTTCGAGCCAAGTTCTCTTGTCACTGGTCCTTTCCTATGTTCTGTCTTTATCACAGCAAGGGCACTTTCTTTTCATCTGAGAATTCACCTCATCATGTTCAGGAAGTTTTCTTTAAAAAAGGTTCAATAGTTCTTTTGTCTTTTTTCTTCATTTTTTTTTAGAATGTGACTCTAATTTTAATGTAATTTCCATTTTCTATGCGCATGTCCTCTTACACATTAATTTCCTATTTTTCTTTCATCCCTTGTTACTGGTTCTAGGAACTTCTTGACTTTCAGAATGAGTAGAAAACAAAAATCTCTAAGAACGAAAAGTCACCAGGTAGAGACAGGGAAAATATGTGCTTTCTCTCATTATAATAAAGATATAAGGGGACATTAAAAAAAAAAAAAAGCAACTGTTAATCTTACAAGGATCTTGAAGGTGGCACCACAAAAATAGTTACAAAGCAAATTATTTTAAAAATCTACGACTCCAGCCTCAGGATCGTGAAGAATTCAGTACTGAACTCAATGGAGAATTGGACTGAGTTCAATAAATATGTATCGAGGCTTTCTATGTATAGGGCATTGTGCTAAGTTCTGTGGGGACTAGACAAAGATATATAAAAGATATAAAAAGCTGCCCTCCAAAACTGAATATTTCAGGGAAGATATACCCCTAAAAATAACTCTTGTACTAGAATTGGAGAGGACAGTGCTATGGGAGTACAAGAGAGCAACCGGTTAGCACCAGGGTGAACTTAGGCATTTTGGAGGTGTTGGTAAAAATTTTAAAAAATATACACATATAATTTTATTTGGTTATGCTTTTGAAATCTGGGAGTTGTATGTTACAGAAGTTAGCTTCCTGTAGTTAATAGATCTAAACTGACCAAATTGAACTGTGTGCTACTTCCTAGCACAGGTTAAAGGTTTGAGCTGAGTTTTGAAAGCTGAGCGTTTGGGCAGAGGCAAGAACCTAAGCAAAGATGCAAAGACAGGAAGGTACAGACTGACTGTGGTTTACGTGGCCCACTGTTACCTGGAACCGAAGAGTTTATGCAGGAAGAGAGCTGGGGTGGGGAGTCGCTGGGGTGGCAGCTGGAATACTGACTCGGAAATTCAGCTCTAGGCCCATTATTTAATGGAGTCATTTGTTTTTTTCACTCATTTCAAGTTATGGAACTTTGAAATAATTTCTGGAATTGACTCCTGTTTCGTAACCTGGCCTTGAAATCTATCCATAGCACAATCAATACGACACAAATGGATTTAATGGTGGCCGTATGCTGTCTTGGTCACTCCTTCATAAGAAGTTGTAAAAGGGTGTCTATCAAACCAATATCCTTTTTCACTTTTTTTTCTCATCACCAGTGATTTCCTGGCTCCATGAAGTTTTCATAAATGCATCTCCTTGCCACCTGCAGCTGAAATCCAGCATTAGTGCACTTCACATTCGGGCAGAGGGCACCTGATGAGCAAGTTGTGCTTATCCTGTGTACCTTGATGAGATGCCACTTGGGCCTGGAGGAGAGGAATTTGTTTTTCCATGCGGGACTCTCTCCTGAGAGTTACTGGAAAACAGTATGCTCTTGTCAGAACAGTGTGCAGTTCTTCTAAAACTGGGGATGAATGTTTTACCCTTTAAAGGTCAGGAGATGTTATTATGCAGCAAATTTAGCCTATGATTTATCTACAAAAACATAAAAAAGCAACATCACAATTAACCCTCACAAGGTCTGGGTTACATTTTTTAAAATCCCTAAAGGATGTTGAAAATGAGGATACATTTTCAATAACAATACTAATAATAGCTCCTACTTTTAAAAATACTGTGTATTAGAGATGACACTTAGCACTGTGTTATTTATTATCCAGCACAAGCCCGCAAGGAAGGTATTAGTTTTTTGCTTTTAAGATGAGGAGTTGGAATTTTATTCCTCGTCCACCTTGAAATCCTGGTATTGTTTTCACCGCCGGTCACCTCTACCTGACATTCTCCCTTGTCAACTTTTCTTTCCACTTTCAGATCAACCCTTTGTAGCTTTAGATGAAACGAATTCCTTCTCTGACCCCTAAATAGGAGTTTTGTCAAGAATTCTCTTCTTCAATCCTCTTCTTTCCTTTCCTTGGTAATCTCTTTTACTCTCAGGATGCCAAACTGACTCTTAGGGCTGTCAAACCGGGCATCTTCCTTTTCCTCGCTTCTGGGTCCTCCTCCATTCTACCCAAGCTGGCCAGATATCAGACCTGCATGTTGGGCCAGGATCCCAAACTCAACGTCCAACACGAGACTCAACATCCTTCTGCCAAAACAGACTTCCGCTCTCGACATACCTACTTCCGGTAATGGCGCCAACGTTCTCCCGGACAAACCCTGGAGTCGTTTGGACAGATTTTGCTCCGTTACCCCATAGACTCATGCAGTTGCCAACCCTCCATTGCATCTCTGCCAGAAATATTTGCAACTTCCTTTCCAACCGCTGAGACTCCACTAACAATACCTGTTACACGTTTATACAGCTCTTTAAAATATATGAAACTCTCACAGATACTATTTCTTATAATTTCCACATTTTCTTCATACATGAAACACCCAAGACTTTAGAAACTTATGTGATTTGTTCCACCAGGTAGAAGCAAAGTTAGGACGTGATCCCAGGTCTGCTGACTCCTGTTTTCCGGCAACTGCCTCCGCCAAGTCATGCTGGAGGTACAGCTGCCTCACTCAGTCTCCGCTTTGCTCCAATGCAGCTTATATCATCAGCAATAGCCCCTGCCTAATAATCACTGGCAGATGAAATCATTTAAAAACACAGATCTGATCACATCAGTCTCAGCTCAAAGATCCTTCAGTGGCTCCTTATACTAAAAATATTCACATTACTTAACCTGGAACTCTCCAACACAATTTGCTATTTCCAACACAGTTTTGGAACTTTGGGACATTACTTCCTTTAATCCCCCTATACTTTAGCCAAATTGAAGTACTCTCAGCTTGAAGCATTTGCCTGCATTCCTCTGCTCAGGCCATGGCCCCTGGAATGGGTTCTTTGCCTTTGAAAATGCTACCTGTCCTGTCTTTCTTTTATTACTAATACCAAAACATCAGTGTAGGCATCAGTAGTATACCAAGGGACTGAGCTAGGGATGGGGAAAAGGCAGAGGGGAAGGCAGAAAGGATCCATTTCTCAAAGAGCTTAGGCTCTACTAGAATCTCTTAAGTTTTGGGACAAATGCCACACACTCTCCACAAAAATAATCCTTCCCAGATACCCCTGGCAGGAAGTGATGACTCCCTCCTCTCAGCAGCCGCAGGACAGCGATGGAACCTCTATTACAGGATTTACCATAATCTGATTGAATTATGGTTATAGAGGCATATGTCTTATCTCTCATGCTACGTTATAAGCTCTGTTTTTAATAGGGACTCTAAGAAGCTCAACAGTTAGCTCTCACAGCATATAGTGCAGCTTCTTTCTAACTGAGCTTTCGCTTTTCTGTAACATTATATTATATGAACTTTCTGTAGCACCTACGGAAATCTAAAAATGGAATTTGGAATCTATTGTGGCAGAAAATATGTTCGTCACTACATCACCCAGCCATGTGCAGAGTTCCTCTCATCAATTTTTATATTGCAGATGATACACACTTTGAAGTGTTGAGTTCAGTGGCTTAAATGACATGAATCTTGGTACTTTCTTCATAGTCTACCCCTTCTGAAACTTCAGTTTTTTTTTTTTTTTTTTTTGAGACAGAGTCTCACTCTGCTGCCCGGGCTAGAGTGAGTGCCGTGGCGTCAGCCTAGCTCACAGCAACCTCAAACTCCTGGGCTCAAGTGATCCTACTGCCTCAGCCTCCCGAGTAGCTGG